>JBBMEG010080350.1:0-11734 GCA_037832605.1 Cyclanthera cordifolia | reverse complement strand
GCAAAACTAAAACCACATGATTTACTTGTCACAAAGGGAAAATGTGGCAAAATTATGACCATTGATTTTGCTTGGAGACCAAGATGAGTGCTATAAATAGTTGGGTACCCATTGTTGCAAGTCATCCAAAAATCATCCAAGACATCCCATTCCCTAAAGTGTGCGGTTGTGAGATAAAAATAGAGAGTGTTTCTCCTTTGTAGTAAGTTTGCTATACTTTGTAAGAGAGAATGTTGTAACTCCTATTTTTATAGTAAAGTTCTTCTATCATTGCCCGTGGTTTTTACCCTAATCTATTTAGGAGTTTTCCATGTAAAATCGTTGGGTCATTCTTTCTCTTCTTGCTCTTCATTATTATTATTATTATTCTCAATTTATTTTAAGTTGCGACTCTGCTCTATTCGATTTAAATAATTCTAACAGTCCACACTATTATGTGTCGTTATTTTTATCCGAATTTCGGCAACAACATGCTTCTTTCTTGAATGTTTATGCATCCGACTTTATTTTTGGTGATAACCTTCACACTGCTATTTAACTATCAATCAATTTTCACTAAATTCATTTTAGGCAAATTAACAAAAGGAAAATGTTGTCGAATGGATTCTAACACTCCATAAAAATACCTATGAAACTTGTGATTAGTTGACCAAATTACCTACATTATTTTTAAGTTTCCTTTGATTACTGTACTAAACCATATAAATTTGAAAAAAAGTCATTTGATACAAATAAATCGTGACAAAGGCATAAACCTTCTAATTTTCTATTAATTTTCTACCCATATATATAATACATTAAATATCAAATCTTTGAAGATTAATTCCCTACCTATCAAATCATCAATAATCTCTAACCATATTCTAATAAATTCTACCAAATATTTACTAATATTTAAATATCAAATCTAACAAAAATCTTAGAGAACATCTCAACTATTTTTATTTCTAATACTCACCCTCAAATTGAGCATGTACATATACACACTACAAACTTCAAAATAAAGTCATTACATATCATGCTACATTTTTTGTCAATCAAATATTCGTATCGAACATGTAGCAAATATGATACCGAATTTATTGCACCTCACGATTCACACAAATTTCATGAATTGTCAAATTGTTGTTGATCTTGTCGTCAAACATAATATACTGCAAAATAGGATGTTTTATTGCACCATACGAATCTTGCAGATTTCACGAATTTTGCCAAAAGTGTCGTTGATCACGTCGCCGACTATAATATGTCGCAAAATAAGATGCTAAACATGCATCATTCAAATTGCGCGAATTTAACGAATATATAAATTTAAGAAAAGTCATGGCTCTGATGTCATAATAAATTGTAAAAAAACATAAACCTTGTAGTTTTTCATTAACTTTTCACACATATATAACACATAAAGTAGCAAATATGAAAATTTCCTAACAAATCTAAATAAATCATACATAATATTTAATAATATTCAAAAACAAATCTAACAAATTCTAGAGAATATCTGAAGCACATTCATTTCTAATCCTTTATAATTTTTTAATTTATTTTCATTTGAATAGTCCTAGTAAAATTTGATCAAATAAATATAAAAATCTAAAATTTATAATCCAGTATAAAATCGGGTCATTCTGATAACCCGAGAAATATAAATGATGGATATTTGTTAGAGAATAAGTCCATTATTGGACTTAATTAGGGTTAGTATAGAGTAGAGTATGATGACTCTCAAGCATGAATTATCTCAAACTTTTATTTTGCATCAATGAAATCCCCCTTCACATTCTATCAATATTCATTTATTTTAAACCTGATCATTCTAATCATTCTATGAGTATCTATCATTTTTTAGCTCTAAAAGTTTTCTTTTCCTTCCAAACTATGATATTTATACAACTTCTTTGTTTTTTATACTCTTAACAAAATAAAAAATTGAAATTAAAATTATTTAAGAATTAAAAATTGTTTTAAAATTTATATCGTAGGTTAAATAAAACAACGTGAACAAGTAAAGAGAAGAAAATATAATATGTTCACCATAACAAGTAATATTTATAGGGTAGAAGTGTGGATAACAAGTAATTACATGGATCATAATTTCATCACTATAACTAAATATAAGATGAGTGCTAAAGTGGTAAGTAGAGTAAATGAATATTCTTGATATCAGTTTATAATAAAAATATAATTTTTTCACCATAATAATAATAATTATAAAATCCAAAAGTCATAACCCAAGCTTGGTATGTGTATATATATATATATATATAACTGTTTGTTTAAATGGAATCCTTGGACCTGATGAGCAATCCTGCCTTTTTAGCGGCAAAACTCCGTCAATCAAATGAATGCAGCATGTGTTTTTATCATTTTACTTTCTTCCTCTCTTTCCTTCTAAAAGCTTCTACCAATATGCCCACATTGACGATGATCCTCAAATCGTCATCGTTCATCTTCTTCCTCTGCCCCCCTTGAATTCGTACTGAAAGCCTGATTTCAGCTCCAGTTTCTCTCAATTCTTTCATGGAGTTACCCTCTTCTGCAAATTCCTTTATACCCTATTCTTCTTTCTCTCTCTAGTTCAGGTTTTTCTTCCCCCTTTCTGTATCTTCCTCTGTTTCTCTTTGTTTTGCTACTTTTTCTTGATTTCTTACTTCCCAAGTTGATGAAAATAGTTCTGGGTGTTTATTTTTGAGTTCATGTCGTTCCACGAGATTCATTCCTGGACCTTGTATGGACTTATCAGAGCTTTTCTTGACCTAGCTTTTGCTTATTTTCTATTGTGTGTGTCGGCCACTCTGTTTCTTCCCTCCAAGATATTGAAATTTGTTGGGTTGTGCTTCCCTTGTCCTTGTTCTGGATTCTATGGCTACCAGAGCGCTAATTTCTGCTTCCATAAACTGCTTGTTTGTTGGCCCAAAGGGAAGATTTATTTGGTGCTTCAATTGGTTAAGGATATGTTTCCTCTTGATTTGATTTTGATCCATGATCAAATGGGTGAGCTAGATAAGATTTCTCACTTATCTGAGGCTAGCTGTAGTTCTTTATCTGGCTCGAGATTTCGGAATTTGGTTGATAACGATAGTGAATATGGTGGTATGAGTAAGAGGACTTTCTATCAGAGGCCGAGATCTAAAATCAGACGCCGGAGGAGATCTTCTGTTGAGAATGTGAAATTGTTGAAGGGAATCTGTGAGGAGAAAGGAGAATTGGTCGCATTGGTTGAGAAACAAGAATTTTTTCCAGGTGATCGATCACACACATCACATTACCATATCTTTATATGCTATGATATATTGTTCTATTGCTTGAATGATGATATCAATCTTGTCTCTTATATGATAAGTTTGTTAGTTTTTCTGGTTATGATCATATTCTTTAACAAAACTGTAATTAGCTGATTTGTTGCTAGCCTTTCAAAGATTTTCAACAATACAAAGTAAGGCTACGTTGAGTTTTTGTAGAAAATGAGTGGTTAACCACTACTTCTCAAAAACCACTCGTTTGTATTTGGTTGTAAACAATTACTCTTAATCACTCATCAAATCCTCTATCAAACCATTCCATCAAATTTCACATCAATTATATTACTTAACCACTACTAACACCAATCCCAAACAAGTAACTAATTACCTAATCACTACTAACATCAATCTCCAAACAAATATCCAACTTCCATTAACCCCTCCATTCCTCTCCACTCCACTTTTTTCTACAAAAAACAAACACATCCTTAGAGTGAAGAAACATTATAGCAACAGATGACATCATTAGCTTTCAATCTAGAATGTATCCAACTATAAAATGCTAAATTCGTCGGAAGGTCTATTTTCTTCATCATGAATCCCCATCTCTTGTTTATATGCCTTGTTAGAGGATTAGGAGGGGGCTTCTATATCAATTTTTTGCTATTTGATGATTGTCCTGTTACCTTTCTATTGCTATTTCAGATGATGTTAATGAATCAAATCACATGAACTTGGGTGAAAAAACCTGGTTAGGCTTTGAATCAAGTAGTTCGGTTGGCGAAAATAATTATATGGATAAAGGTTCTTCATCTATAGGACAAGGTACTGGTTATGCTCATGAGATTGATATTAACAGACGATTATTGGAGCAATCACTCGAAGAAGAGAAAGCTGCTCGGGCATCTCTGTTTCTAGAACTTGAGGAGGAGAGAGCTGCAGCTGCTACTGCTGCAGACGAAGTGATAGCAATGATAACACGTTTGCAAAATGAGAAGGCATCAGTGGAAATGGAAGCAAGACAATATCAGAGGGTAATAGAAGAAAAATCTGCTTATGATGAAGAAGAAATGAACATCCTTAGAGAGATCCTTGTCAAGAGGGAAATAGATTATCATATTCTCGAGAAGGGAATTGAAGCGTATTGGCAGATGGATTTATCAGAAAAGGAACTGTTAAAAAGAAACTGGGATTTCATATTGGAGGAACGTAATGAGCAGTCTGCCATTACCCATTACTTAAATGAAGATCCACCCATTGTTCATAAAATTGAAAATGCTATCTCTCTTTCAAGGAAAGCAAAGTTGAATGCAGCTAACAGTTGTAACTCTCAATCCCATTTTAATGAAGAAGGGTTGCTTAAGCAAACTATCTGGACGGATAAAGACGATGAACTGAGGGATTGTGATTTCGAGAAAAACTTTCTTTCTGATGGGGAATTGCAAGAAAATTCGGAGCACATAGATCTCGCAGTTAATGATCTAGGAAGTTCCATCCTTGATTTGGAAATAGATGTTCAAGATATTCATGTGATTGATGAAAAACTCCTCATGGGTGACCCAAAAGAGGGATGAAAAGTTGATAATTGATTCAACTGGCATCAAATGGTCCTACAATTATAGAAGTAAAATTGTGGACTGTTCACTTTTTTTCATTGTTTGATGCAATCTGCTCCAGAAAGAATTGACTTCAGTAAATATTGTAAGGTTATTGTAGTGTTGTCGGGTTAAAAGGGCCAGAGTTGTCCATCTGTGAAGGAAAGAAAAGAGGATAATGGAATTTCCTGTTGAAATTTCAAACTCTCAAGATATTTGACGGCTAGGAGATTCTTTTTCACAGGTTTTGTTGACATCTTAACTATTGATTTACTTTACCATTTATTCATTTTTATATTTTCGTAGTTCTCACATATTTGCACGTTGACTATGAACTTCTGCTTAATTTTCTCTCTTAAAATTTGGAGTACGAAGTTGCTTAACACGAAGTACAATTTACAGTTAGTGCATATGGAAGCAAATTACAAATCTAACTATGTGATAGAGCATTGAAATGTATATAAAAATCAATTTAGTCGGAGCTACGAAACCTGTCCAACGAACTTCTATTATGTACTCGTTTCTCCGCCTCTGTTTTGTTTGGTTAGTATGAACTATGATTATCCACGTTGCTTCTCAGCATTCTGATACGAGTGCATGTTTTCTTCAAGTTTTATTTGGCCTTTAGTGTGGTTTTTAATTGGTTGTCTCGGTTTTGTGTGTGGCTTCTCACGCTTTTTGTTTTAGTTTTCTATGGTGGGTTTGTTTTTGTTCATTGGCTTTTTGTCTTGTTGGATCTTGGTGGGTTTTTTTGTCATTTTTGGGTGGTTTTTTTTTCCCCTATTTCTTTGCGTTTGGTTTATAGTTTACACCCTATCCTCCTCGAGTTTGTATCCTTGAACATTAGTCTCTTTCTCATCTATTCAATGAAAAGTTAGAGAAATTGTAACGAGGTTCTAAATAGTCGATGGGAATGAAAGGGGGGTGTGTATTAATTTAGGCTTAAAGTGAGGTTACTCGAGAGAGGAGAGGTCAAGTGGCTCAAGTTATTTGACTTATCTCAGGTACATATTTCATTCTTATTCTAGTTGTTTGGATATTACCGCATTCTTTCTTCTTTGCCAACTAGAGCGTGATATCTTGTGTAACCTAGTAATTCTGAGATTACATCGTAATCACGAGGTTACATATTTGAAACTCTCATTCTTCTTTTGTGTTTTCTTCTTTATAATAAACTTGTTTTCTAGACTTCTTTTTTGAAGTCTTCCGTACTATTCCTCTTCCTTAGAAGTTAACCAAAATAAGGGTTGGCTTAATGGCCGAAGACCTTCGTGTTTCAATACGTAGTAACCAACCATTTACCTAAGAATTTATCTCTTACAAGGTTCCTTACAGCTAAACGTTATAAGGTCAGATAGTTTGTTCTGTAAAATTAGTCGAAATGCGTTTAAGCTGGTCCATAACACTTATAGATATCCAAGAAACTAACAAAAAATTTGATTCTACAACTAGCTGGTAGATGGTTTTGTTGATGGTTAATAGTTAATAGGTATCTAACGACTTGCTTTGTATTTGCAGGTTAGGGGGAAGATTTATAATAGATCAGAAGATTGAATATTCTCAACTTTTTATTTCTCCTCCCTCTCAGTTCTGTAAATGAACTATATTTCAAACTTTCATGAGTAAAAGAAAAGAACTATATTTCTAGCCTCTATTAGATAGGTAAGAACCATATGCTGATATTATTGTGCTTGTAATCTGGTTGCAATATGTCCATACTCTTCCTTCAAAGAATTGCATTTGTATATATTGTACAAACTCTTATCTTTTAATTTATTTTCTAGTTCTTTTGTATTATTTTTAGTTGTAAGGTTCAGACTTTAGTGTTAGGTTTTAAGTTTTTGTTACATACTAATGATTGAGATGTCTGGTTAAATTCTTAACAAAGAATTTTTTTTTTTTGTTGAGATGTATGGTTAAATTTGAAAATAGAAGGCTTTTGTCAAATGAGAAATAGCTCAGAAGGTGTGTTAAAAGACAAAAAGTTGGGCTAAAAGAGCTCGGTGGCATCTTCATGCTCAAAGACTATGAGTTCACTTATTCAAATTTTTATTATTGTAATATCAAAAGAACAAAAAATTGATTTTCTAGAAACCCTTTTATTAATTTATAATTGATCTCAAAAAAAAAAAAAAAAAAGAGGAAAGGATCACTTTGCGATTATCTTGATTAGTGAAATTTTTCGAAGTTTTTATTCCAACCAAAACTTTTGTCAAATGAGAAAAAGTTCAGAAGGTGTTAAAAGACAAAAAATTGGGATAAAAAAAAAACAACAAAAAATTGGTTTCCTAAAAACATTTTTATTATTTTATTAATTATCCCTAAATAAAAAAGATGAAAAGTTATATTTTGTTGAAATTTTTATTCCAACAAAGGCTTGTGTCAAATGAGAAATAGTTCAGACGGTGTGTGAAAAGACAAAATATTGGTTGGTTTCTTAAACACCCTTTTCTTTGGTTCATTCACAAGTCTGATTCATACTGCCAACCGGAGCAAACGAGCAACAATTCAACGTGGTTTAATTTATTTTGATTGGTTTTATTTTTAAAAATTAAGATCATACATTTTAAGTGTTTAGGCTTCGCATATACCCACTTTTGGTTCATAAGTTAAGACCTCTAATTTTAATTTGGTTTCTATACTTCAAAACTAAACACTTCTATCTTTGACATTTCACTCACATTTAATCATTTTGTGTTTTTCAATTTTATTTGATATCTATTTGTTTTAAAAACTAACTTCATGTCGAAATAAAATTAATATTTCATTGGTTGATGCCTAAAAATGATCAACGGATATCCACAATAGTATTTTAGGAGGATAAATTAGAATATAGAATGACTCAAGAATACTTAGCTTGATTAAGGTTAGGATTCGTCCCTTAGAATGGAGAATGAATTGACTCTTATAGCAGTCGGTTTCGTAAACGTTGCAGCTCACTAAACTTAATGGTCGGCCATTAGAAACGTCCGTCATTAAATCGTGTATGAATACTGGCGTAACACCTAATCATTACCCTTTGGAGGTGTAACGCTAGGACGACACGGGTGTGTAGCGTCTCTCAGTGCTACTTGGACTTGGTCGACTTATCCACAGGAAGTCCTAACCTTCACGACCAACAAACTCGGGTTGGCCTACTCGACTGTCCTCCTCAAAGGTCGGCTTTGGACTCGGTCAACCCTTATGGGTCCTCACCTCCACGGCCAACCCACTCGGGTTGACCTACTCGTTGCAACCGGGGACGCCACGGGGTGTAGCGTCTCCCTACATTACTTAGACTCGGTCGACTCCTAGGAGAGAGTCCTAACCTCCACGACCAACTCACTCGGGTTGGCCTACTCGTTGTAACTATAAGACGCTACGGGGTGCAGCGTCCCTAAACGTTACATGGACTCGGTAGACTAATCCACAAGAGAGTCCTAACCTTCACGACCAAGCCACTCGGGTTGGCCTACTCGTTGTAACTGGGGATGCCAGGAGGTGCAGCGTCTCCGTGTGTTACTTGGACTTGGTTTACTCAAGGGGGAGTCCTGACCTCCATGACCAACCCACTAGGGTTGACCTACTCGTTGTAACGGAGGCACGTCTCAGAGTGTAGCGTCTCTGTACGTTACTTGGACTCGGCCGACTCTTCGGAGAGTCCTGACCTCCACGACCGACCCACTCGGGCTGACTTATTCGGCGTAACTCTTGGTCGTTATCAGTGGATCCAGTCGTTACTTGAACTCGATCGACTCTTCGGAGAGTCTTGACCTCTATGGCTTTCCCTCTAAGGGGTATTCGCCTTCTTATGCTGAACCCGAGAGGGGTAAGGCTGCAAGAGCCCACCCCTGGGGGTCGAGGCCTTTCTTGGTCGACCCCCAAGGGGTCGACAATGGGAGCGGCCGAAACCTAGGGGTCTACAATGGCATGGCCAACCCCGGGGGTTAGCAATGATGTGGCCGACCACCGGGGGGTCAGTAATAGGCGTGGCCGACCCCGTGGGGGTCAAGGCCTCTTCCGAGAGATGTTATCACCGGACTCCCTAGAACTTCGAGAGGTTTCACTGTGATATGGGTGATTGTCAATAGGCTTACTAAGTGCACCTATTTTATACCAGGGGCACATAGCTACTCCGTTGAGAGATGTGCATAATTATATTTGGAGGAGATTGTGTATTATCATGTGTAAGCTCAGTACTGCTTTTCACCGACAAATCGATGGTCAGACCGATACGGTCAACAAGATGCTTGAGAATATGTTGAGAGCATGTGTGCTTGATTTCTCTAGTAGTTGGTATAAGTGGTTACACCTAATGTAGTTTTCTTACAATAACATCTACCAGTCCACCATTGAGATAGCTCAATTTGATGCATTGTATGGCAAACGTTGCAGGTCACCTATGTTCTGGGAGGAGGTAGGAGAAAGGAAATTATTGGAACCTAAGTTGCTACAAATAACTAACGATGCAGTGCAAAAGATCCATGCGAGAAGGCTTACAACTCAAAGTCGAAAGGAAATTGGAACCGAAGTTGCTACAAATAACTAAGGATATGCGGATGTTAGGCACCGAGATTTGGAGTTTGAAGTGAGGAATCGCGTGTTCCTCAAGCTATAACTCATGAAATGTGTTTTGAGATTTGGTGCTAAAGGAAAGCTTAGTCCGAGATTTGTTATACCTTTCGAGATCCTTAAGAGGATTGGAGCAGTGTCTTATTGGTTAGCCTTACCTCCATCCATGTCCGGATTTCACGATGTGTTTCATGTTTCAAAGCTCATAAATTATGTACCTGATCCCACATATGTTATTGATCATGAGTCGTCGTAGTTAAATGAAGGTTTGAGCTTTGAAGAAAAACTTGTTCTAATTTAACAAAAGACAAGAGCCTTATGAGAAATCGAGAGATCGTCATGGTTAAAGTTATTTAGAGAAGTCAGCAGTAGAAGAGGCTACTTGGGAACGAGACGAGGACATTCGTTCCAGTTATCCATAGTTGTTCCTATCTTAAAAAACTTTTGAAGACGAAAGTTTTCTAAGGGGGAATAATGTAACAACCTGAAATTTTCTTTCCTACAATTAAAGGTTAGTTTTTATACTTACTGAGACTCCAATGACTTTATTTAATTTATTTTAGACTTGGGATAACTTAAATGAGTCATATCCCATTAGGAGTAAAGTTGAAAGTTGAAAAAAAGGCTAAAGATGCTAATTTTAACCCTTCCCAGGTGCGCATGTTACAATGATAGCACCTGGGGAAAGTCAATCCTCAAAAATAGATTTGACACCCTTCCCATAGGAGATAATTAAGGAAAAGTTCATTCAGGAAGTACTTTACCCAGAATGACACTTCAACATTGCCTGATCAAGAAGAACCTCGAGACCTAGCTCAAAACCTTGGAAGGGCATGGTCGAAAGAGCCCACACAAGCACTGTGGGTGCACTGCACCACACCCAGAACATCAATAAACAAGACCCCCTGCTCTTTAGCATTTGGGGCAGAAGTAGGAACTCCAGTCGAGTTATACCTCTCATCCCTGCGTATTGAGTCTTTTGACATGTAACAAAATGACCAACAACTGCGGATGAGTTTTGATCTCTTGGAAGAAAGAAAAGATGCAACCCACTTAAAGAGCATAAGAGGTCGATAATGGAGTCCCTAGGTCGCGTTGGAAAGGACCTTACGAGGTCACCAAAGTTGCATGCCTAGACACCCATTACCTTGAAGACATGGATTGGAATAATATCCTTCATCCTTAGACCATGTACATTTGAGAAATATTTTTTCAATAAAAACGTAGTCCAATTTTTTCAATAAGTGTTAGCAATAAAGATTGTCTTATCATTCTATGCAAAGCTCTGTAAATTTTAAGCTATAAGTCTATTGATTTATCATACTTCAAAGCTTAAATTAGGGTTAATAAGTGTAGAGAATTGATCGACATTCAATTGCAAAATTCTAGGTGATAAAAAGCTCTAACATGAGCATACAACGTTGGGAGAAAAAGTGTTCTGTTTCAAAAAAAAGAGGAATACATAAAAAAGAACATAGTCATCAGGTGCTCCTGGCAGTGCGCTTGTTGGAGCTAAGCCTACTAAGCCCGGCTTGGACATAATCGATCCTAGCTGGAGGAGTTCAAACAAGATTGTCACTTTCAGGCACACCTTGGAAGATGTGGGAATCATAAGCAACCTACACTAGATCACTAGGAAGTCCAGACTTGAAGGTCGGTAAAATAGGGTCAACAACCTTTTCTGCAATTTTGGCGTTAATGGACTTGAAAAGAGGTTAGAGGTTATCATAGCTATCCCCTTCTTGTATTTCATTCTACACCTAACCGATAGCAGTCGCACCAGCATTATTCTCTTATGTTTCAAAGGTAGGAGAGCCTTTCACCAAATTGACCAATTAGGAGACATTCTTCAAATTCCCTTCACTAGAAGTCAAACTCTCAACGAAGCTGATAGATAAGCCTTCTTTGCGAGTACGTGTAACAAGACTCTAGGTCACTCGATGGAAGTCCAGAAGTCAGCCAAGGCGACCACAACAACATGTTGAGTTTCACGAGCTTGGGCAAAGTCTCATTTGAGTTGATCGATATAGGAAGACCAAAATGAGCGAGTATGGCGCAATCCTCTGAAAGGTACCGAGAAGCTAAAGAAAAGTGCATAACGTCCTGCAATCAAATAATACAAATCCAGTCTAAAAACTTGGACAAAAATATGACAAAGTGTGAGTGTAATAAGTGTACATGATGCATCAAGCGAGCTTCCTTCTTTAACACGTGGGAAGAGTCTCTAGTTGGAATTAGCGTGGGAGAGGTGATAAGGCAACCCTAATTATCAGCCAAAGTTCCAAGCTTATAATGAAGCAAGAACCCTTTGGATCTAAGAGATTAACACCTCCTTATGGATTTGGA
>JBBMEG010080348.1:0-11735 GCA_037832605.1 Cyclanthera cordifolia | reverse complement strand
TGGTTTAAATCTAGATAAGTTCTTATGACTTGGAAAAATCTACAATTTAATTTCTATAGTTTAAAAATTATAATTTAATCCTTGAAGTTGGAGATTGTTGAAGATACTCATCTTGTGATAAATGTCTCATATTAGTGAGGTGAGGATTTTTCAACATATATATAAGATAGAGTGAGCTACTCCTCTCCTAGCCAATTGGTTTTGAGATGGATGCCCACACTTTCTAACATGGTATCAGAGCTCCAAGTTATTGACCCCCAAATTCCGATGACCAAAATACTTAAGCGGGTATTTCATGATCCTAAAGAGTTGGATCCAACCCAAGTGAGTGAGCTAAAATGAGTATTATTTCGGTCCACAAATGCGCCATCTTGAGGATTACTATGTATTTAATTCTTCCATCCTTATCACGGACGACAAAAACTATTTATGAGATTTTATCAAATCATGACCACAAAGATGAAATTTATAACCTAACTTAGGTTGTGTTTGTTTTCGGTGGAAGAAAAGTGATAAATAACTACTCCTCAACAACGACTCATTTATATTTGGTAGTAAACAATCATTCTTAACTACTCATCAAACCCTCAATCAAACTACTAATGAATCCCTCCATCAAACTTCACATTGAATATATCATTCAACCACTACTAAACTCAATCCTGAAACAAGTTTATTATCCAATAATTACTAATACTAATCTTCGAATTATTATTAACATCAATTTCGAAACAAATAATTAATTCTTTCAACTACCATTAATTGATTAATTCATCAAACCCTCGCATCCACCGCATCAACAAACAACTCATGGGTAATTGTTAAATTTATTTGTGTTTTATAAATGATATCTAGAAATATAAAGCTCTAATTTCAAGTAGAGAACTTACAAACAAGAGTAATTGGAAAAGAGTCTAGCATGTTTGCATGAAGAATGAATGAAAAGGCAATTAAACAAATATAAAGAAATGATAAGAAAAATGAAAATGAGACCTGATATTTGTGTCGATAAAGGTTGACTGCAGCGGCATGGGAGAGAATTTGATAATGAGCAACAAGATATGGCTCAGTAGAGACATCCCCACCGCTGCAACTTTTATTCTGCCATGAAGAGCATCTGTTTGGAGCAAACACACCTTGTGCGTAACCACCAATGCTATACGACCATGGCTCGTTTAACGTTATCCAATGCTTTACTCTATCCCCAAACTCTTTGAAGCAAATGTTCGCATACTCTTTAAAATCATCCCTTTTCCCATTAACAAAATCAAACCCGACAACCTTGTTATTTTGTAAGAAAAAACGATTATCTACTTTATGCATGAACCTTTATAATTTAGCTTTTGATTTCATTTACGATGTCTCGTACCAATCGAGATAATGTTGTTTACTTTTATATTTATGGTGTCTTCTTATTTGACAATTTTCTCGCATTTTCAATATCCTCTAGTAGAACAAAATGTCATCGAACGACCTTTTAATTATGCTTGAGCCAGTTATTAGTTCAATTTAACAAATTTTACTATTACTAACTATATGATTATGTTATATTGAGGGGTCACGGTTGAAATTTTTACTCACTACAATTATGTTTGAGATATAAGTTTGATATCACGTGATTTTACTTTCGTCACTTAGTAAGAAACGAGCAATTTGATTAATTAGAACCATGTGTTTCTATGACCGAGAAGTCATGAGTTAAAAAAAACAGCAATTTAATTATCTATATTACGAGTCTTTTTTAATAAAAATCAAAAGAACTATAAAGCCTTTACCTTCAAAATATTAAAAAAAAAAAACAATTGTTTAGAGATTAGAGGACTTGCACATGTAATTTTTTTAGACACTAAATTTAGTATGATATCATTTTTTTTTAGATCGACCTCTTGATCATCATTGAATCGATATTAATGTGAATTACTACTCCTGTTTTTTCTTTTTTTTTTTTTTTTGAGTACAAGCTACTACTCATATTCACAAATATAATAGCATTATAATTGTGTTGTTATTCAAAATTAAATATCTATTCTAAGAAAAGGCAAGTCATTAATTAAAGTATAGTAATGGAAAGTAAAAAATAAGATTAATTTTGGAAATTGGGCAACAAATTAAAGTTTGTTTCCATGATTCTATATATAATATATATATGAGACAGGCTAAGAAAATAAAATAATAAAATGAAAACTTACACAATATTAGGGCTCAAGAAACCACCATATTCATCATCCAACGCTTGGGGAAGATCCCAATGGAAGAGCGTAACGAAAGGCTTTATTCCTACCCATTTCATACCATACAATAAATCCAAATAATACAATTAATACATTATATAAAACTTTTGTTAGAGAAAACACTTTTAAATTAAATTATCCCTAAAAAATAATTATGTTCTAAAGAAAAAATGGAAATAGTGTCTGTAAATTTATCAAATAATCGAACTGACCTCTGGCTAGTAGCTCATTGATAAGGTTGTTGTAGTATTGAATTCCTTTCTGGTTTACTCCTCCACTTATCTTTCCTTCTGTCAGCATATATAAACAAGTTTATTACTTGGAAAATTTAAAAAAAAAAAAACTTCCCACTACATGAATGTGTCGGAGAATTCCACATTTCAAATATATTGCACATTATGTCATGTAAAATTAAAATTGTTTTAAGGAGGTGTGCATTACACTTTCTAATACTAGGTGGCTATCTTTTTCCTCCCTTGTAGCCCAACAATTGTCCAACACTTTGGTTGCAAGCTATTGAGATATTTTCGACCATAATTTCTCTAATTCATATTCTTGCCGGACAAGACTATTTCCGATATTGATTGAAACTATCTATGATACTAATCCAAGACTAATATTTGTGACATTGATTGAACACTAACAATAGCGTTGATTAAAGAATATCTAGTGACTAATTAAAATTTATGTAAAACATTAATTGAATACTACATGGTTGTATTGATTATAAAATGACTGCTATTGAATGTCTTCGATCAATACAACCATATAGTTTTCAATTTATGTATAACATTTATGTATAAATGCATGACTGATGAATGATTATTTTGATGAACCCAAAATTTATATAATAATTCATTTTATAATATTTTAAGATTGGTGAACCCAAAATTTAGATATAACATTTTTGTATATTTGATCGATTATCGACCGCTATGGCTTATTGATAAGCTTAAAAATGAAGCTTCTTTCGTATCCATAGAGTTCTTCCAAAAAAAACATTATAAGTACCCTTGTAGTAGAATTAAATCTAAGCGAATTATTATTAAAATTTAAATTTTTAACCATCGAAAAAAACTTCTCATATATAATCACATTTGTTTTGTAAATAAGCCAAATTAATTCTTATAATCTTTCCCACAAAACATGATTTTCCATCAAAAGTACTATAATTTTTAAAATAAAATAAATAAAAACTTACTTGGCAGTATTCTGGACCAAGAAATAGAAAATCTATAAGCATCTAAATTCATCTCCTTCATAATTCCGACATCTTCCTGTAACATAACAACATAATTTCATTACTGTAGATTAGCTTATTAAATTAAAATTTATCTAAATTAAGAACGTCACTCAATAGTAATAAGCTAATTAATTTATTTGAATATTTATTGTGTGTCATGCACTTTACCTTATACCGATGATAAGCATCATTAGCTACATCTCCGCTGCTTCTATCTTCGATCTTCTCTGCCATTATCCGAATATGTTTTAATATTATTAATTTTGTTTGATTCAAAACATTTTACCTCCATTTATTTATTAATTTTTTTTAATTATGACATTCAAAAGTTTTAATATGTATAACAATTAACCGTTGAGTCAAACAAAACCAATTACTAGTCAAACACAAATATTTTTCCATGACTTAATTATGATTCTGAACTCAAATCCTGAACGCACCTTGTTATTGTGTTGAATTTAAAATCAAATTAAAAATTAACCAAACATTCTAATTTTAAAGTACTCAAAAAAAAAAAAAAAAAAAAAATATATATATATATATATATTTAGTTTTTTAATACATGAACACATTGGTAATTTATAAATATGGAAAGTGTCAATCAAACTATATTCAACTCTAACCCATCTTTTAATATTTAAATCCATCATAATCTTAAATTCAAAAGAATAAATTAATCATCCCAAAAAGAAGATTTAAAAAATCATTTAACGGTATGTAAAATAAAAAAAAAAAAAAAAAAAATCATTTAACGGTCCATTTCTTTTTTTTCTTTGACTAAAAGAGAGTCCATTTGGAAAACATTATGATTCTACTTTACTTTTTTTTATAACATAAAATAATTTTGAACAAACAATAATTTGGGGCATAGTTACCGGAAAAGTGTAGGTCAGACTTATCTTTTTGTACTTATTTATGTTCTTCCCTCTTTATTTATTTTTCTTTTGCTTTAATAAGTTGATTTAATATTCTAATATACATCTTCAACACCCAATAATGGTGACATAAGCACAATAATAAATACAAAAATAAATGGGCTTAAATGAACTTGGAGAATAAGAGCCTAGTTTATCAAGTTGAGGCCCAAATAAAAGAATTAAATCAAGAAAGAGCATTTAAACCAAATCATAGTGTTTGGTTTTGAACCGAAAATTTGAAATGAGAGGTGTTGAACCGTTTGAGAATGGACGACGAGGATGGATGTGATAGATCTCATCTAAGGCTGAGATTATGCCACTTATCCTTTGGTCTCTGCCGGTTGGCTTGACATGTTCTCCACGTTGTTTCCACTACTGCTTTGCAAACAAAACCATATTCTCTCTTCACTGTTCAAACCATTTCGTCTTCTCCCCTTCCTTGTTCAGAGATGAACGGAGTTCTGGCGATTTCTTGCCAGAACTACGTTCATCTTCGACATGCTTCCAAGGATCTTAACTTCAACGAGGATGATTCTGATAACCTTTTATCAGAATCATCACTTTTTAGGTTGGTTGGGTCTCGCATCAATCTTAAGGTATCGATTTTGAAAACCTACAAAGGTAAATTTAATCTCTGTTTCTTGCTTTTCTTTTACTCCTTTAGTTTTCCTTCTTATTTCTCTTCTTAACTTCTTTCTTAATTTTTCTTTGTATGTTAAAATGCATGTGAGATCAAGAGAAAATAAGAGAGATCAGAGAGAAGTAGAGAGAACAATGAGATTTACGTGGTTCGACTAAAAGAGCCTACGTCAATGAGAACACTAGGCAACTTCATTTTTTATTTCAGTTCATCATTTCTTTATATACACATGTATTTCTACTGATACTGCACTCATTGCTTAACTGAGAACAGACGTTCTTATTTATACAAGCTATATGTAGTGTCATAGGAAGTTAGAACCTTTAGGTGGTTGTAAAAAACCTTGTTTGTAATAAACAGATAAGAAACCATTTATTGCTGTTTCAGTTTGGCTGTTGATAGGTTTAGTATAACAACCTTTCAAACGAAGTTGTTCAACCTCCTCATATGAAGTGAGTTTGAAAGACCTTGTTTTAAATCACATAACACATCTCAAGATCTAAGATTCGAGACATGTCTGTGACATTAATTTGTATTCTTTATTTCTTTGATGTCTGGATTGAGGGATAAGAAATACAATGGACACATTAAAATGATATTTTAACTTGTTATCATCCTTTTCGGATCTCATGATCACTACAAAATAATTTTCTAATACTCAGAATTTTTGTCTTAAATAAAATTATTCTACTAATTAAGATACGTAAAGCAGATTTAGTTACCACAGCAAGAAAAGAAAATAAAGATTAAAAAAGAAGAAGAAACAATTAGTATTTTTATGGAATAACCAACAAACCATTAAAATGGTGAAAAAACATCATTTCATTTTCCTTCCGCTGCATTTCTAACATCATTTCATTTCAAGGAAGAATCTCTAGTAAAAGCAATAGGCAGTGTTGAAAGTCTTTATTTGGACTTCCCACACTTGAAAAGACATATATATATTCGTAATAAATTAAAAATGAATATTTATATTGAATTTCTTTTTAATGGAAAACATTTACTATAATACTAGATTTGGACATAATCCAATTAAATTTCATTTCATTAGTCTTATAAAACAAATTAAGAGAGCAAAGCTCAATCAATGAGAACAAGAGGCCCAATTTATCATTCAGAGGCCCAATGATATTAATTTAAGTATGAACCAAACTGTAAGAGATTAACCAAATCATTTATCACAGCTTGATCGAACCGGGAAGCTTTGAACTTTGTTGAACCGTTTAAGAATGAACAGTGACGATGAAGTTGGTAGCTTTCATCGACGATCAGGATCGCGCCACTCATTTCTTCGGTTGTCAGTCTCGATCACGCATGCTTTCCATGTAGCAAGCACTACTCCTTCTCGAACAAAACCCTTCGCCTCCATTGAGCTCTTCATTTCGTTCTTGTCTCCTTCCTTGTACAAGATGAACGAGGTTCTGGCGATTTCACGCCAGAATTTCGTTCTTCTGGAGCATGCTTTTTATGTTTTCGGCCTTCTCAGGATCTATCTTCGCTTTCACATGAAGGTAACCTTTCTATCTTCTTCGATTTTCTTTTGCTTCTTGTTTTCTTTATATAGTCTTTTAATATTTGTTAATTGTTTCGTATGCGAGACCAAAAATAAGAAAAATTATCATAGAAAAGTAGAGAGAAAGAAATCAACACAGTCGATATACGTGGTTCGGCAAACAGTGCCTCGTCCACGGATAGAACCAGGTATTTTCTATTACTCCAAAAACACCAAACCTGAACTTACATTCTTTTTCTTTCTTCTCACTTTCTTTTTTGTTCTTTCTTTAAAGCAGTACAAGCGGCTTATACAAGCTTAGGAAGAGATTTAGGTGGTTAGTGTTTAGGTAGTTAAATGCTTGTTACAAAACTGTTATGTAGGCTGTTTAGAAATCTGTTGCTCTTTGAATCGACAGCAGTTTATAAGTAGTAACAATAGTCTTGAATGTTTTTGCTCAAAGACCTCACAGCGTGAGATGGATTGATGCAGTTTTTCCATTCACATAACAAATTTTCCACCTTGAATGAAAAGCTTGAGTTCTTTTTTTCTCCTGCCGTGTTTAATTGATATGGTTGTCTACTACTCTGAGTAGACTTAGACAGTGATCAAATTTGGCTTTGGTTACTGCCTTTGTTAGAACATCAGCAGTATTGTCTTCTATTTCCACTTTCTTTACTGAGATTGTTCCTTCTTCAATCACATCTCTAACAAAGTGATGTTTTACATCAATGTGTTTAGACCTTCCATGAAATTGTTGGTTTTTAGTTAAGTGAATAGCACTTTGATTGTCACAGAGTAACTCCACCTCCTTTAGTGGATACCCTAGCTCTTATAGGATCCTTTCAACCAGATGGCTTCTTTAATTGCCTCTGTAGCTGCGATGAACTCTGCTTTTGTGGTTGACAATGCCACCACAGGTTGTAAGTTTGACTTCCAACTTATTAGATTGTCTCCAAATAGGAAAGCATAACAAGTCAGTGATCTTCTCTTGTCCAAATCTCCAGTATAATCATAGTCCACAAAACCTCTTAGCTCCAGTTTGTAGGTGATAGGAGATTTGTAGAAAAGTCCTCTGTCTTTAGTACCATTTAAGTATCTCAAGACCCATTTAGTTGCTTCCTAGTGTGCTCTCCCAGGGTTTCCCATATACCTGCTTACCAAGCTTGAGCAATGAGATAGATCTGGTCTTCTTCAAACCATTAGGTACATTAAACTCCATGTAGCATTTGAATAGGGTACTTTGCTCATAGTTGTTTTCCCTTCTAATCTATAGGCGAGTCTTTGGCTGACAACTTAAAGTGTTGAGCAAGTGGTGTGCTCACTGGATTTAAGTTGTTCATATTGAACCTGGACAAAACGTTTTTAGTATAAAGCCCTTGAGATAGAAACAACATCTCTAGAATTCTGTCTTTTATGATTTACATCTATAGGATTACTTTGGCTTTCCCTAGGTTCTTCCTTTCAAATTTTGAGTTCAGTTGCTTTTTCAACTTTTTTAGATCTTCCAAAACTTTCTCAACTAATAACATGTCATCTACACAGAGTAGCAAATAATATAGTTACCTAATTGTGTTCTTTTGTAATAGACCTAAGCATCATACTTACTACGGTTGAAACAAATCCTTAATATAAACTCATCAAACCTCTTATACTAGCACCTAGGTGCTTGTTTGAGTCTATACAAAGACATGTTTAGTTTGCATACATGAGATTTCTGATTTTCCTCCATGAACCCTTCTGGTTGATCCATGTATAACACTTTTTCTAGATTTTCATGTAAGAAAGCAGTTGTTACATTCATCTATACTAACTCTAGGTTTTCACAAACTATTATTGCAAGTAGAATTCGAATAGGAGTATGCTTTACAACTGGTGAGAATATTTCATTGTAATCAATTTCCTCCTTCTGTTTAAAACTCTTTGCAACCAATCTAGCTTTAAATTTAGCTACTCCTTCTAACCCAGTTGCTTTCTTTTTAAATATCCATTTACAAGGAATAGTTTTCTTACCTTTAGGAAGTCCGACTAGATCTCAGGTGTTATTCTTCTTAAGAGAGTGTATTTCAGTCTTCATAGCTTCTAGTCATTTAGTATTCTCCTTGCTTTCTAGTACTTCCTCATATGTTTGAGGTTCATCCTCAGTATTAGCTAAGCCTTCAGCAAAATGAACTTGAGCATACCTGGCAGGAGGTCTGATCTGCCTTCTAGGTCTCTATGCTCTGAAGGTTGTGCCAGAAAGTTCTTCTTCTTGAACAATAGTTTCTGAGCTCTCTTTAGGAGCTCCTAGTGGATTCTCAGATTCTTCTTCTGTTTGAGAATTTTGTCTCAGATGACTGACTTCTCTTACAATCTCCACCTTAGAACTAGAGCTCTCTTTAGGTATGATGGCCTCCTTTTCTACTATGTTGGATGAACTCATATAGAACTCATCTTCTTTGAAAGTCACATCTCTGCTTACCAAACATCTGTTGTCTGTGAAATCCCACAATTTAAAGCCTTTGGTTCGTTCAGGATAGCCTCAATAGATGCACTTTATTGCCCTAGGTTCCATCTTTCCCCGTTTTCTGTGAATATATGTTGTACAACCAAAAACCTTTAGGTTAGACAGATTATGAGGTACCTTAGACCATTTCTCCATTGGTAATTTGAAATCTAGAGCGGTAATAGAACTTCTGTTAATGGTGTAAATAGTTGTAGCAACTACCTCTGCCCCAAATTCTCCAACAATTTGTGCTTGTGAAATCATGCACCTTACTCGTTCAAGTATAGTCACGTCCATCCTTTCATTAGTCTGATAAAACAAATTAAGAGAGCAAAACCCACTCAATGAGAACAAGAGGCCCAGTTTATCTTTTAAAGGCCCAATGATATTAATTTAAGTATGAACCAAACCGTAATAGATTAACCAAATCATTTATCACTTGATCAAACCGGGAAGCTTTGAACTTTGTTGAACCGTTTAAGATTGAACGGTCACGATGAAGTTGGTGGCTTTTATCGACGATCAAGATCGCGCCACTCATTTCTTCGGTTGTCAGTCTCGATCACGCATGCTACTCCTTCTCGAACAAAACCCTTCACCTCCACTGAGCTCTTCATTTCATTCTTGTCTCCTTCCTCGTACAGAGATGAACGAAGTTCTGGCGATTTCACGCAGAATTTCGTTCTTCTTGAGCATGCTTTTTATGCTTATGGCTTTATCATGATCTATCTTCGCTTTCACATGAAGGTAACCTTTCTATCTTCTTCAATTTTCTTTTCCTTCTTGTTTTCTTTATACAGTCTTTTAATATTTGTTAATTATTTGTTTGGAGACCAAAAATAAGAAGATTTATCATAGAAAAGTAGAGAGAAAGAAATCAACACAGTCGATATACGTGGTTCTGTAAGCAGTGCTTACGTCCACGGAGAGATCCAAGTATTTTCTATTACTCTAAAAACACCAAAACTGCACTTACATTCTTTTTTCTTTCTTCTCACTTCCTTTTGTATTCTTTCTCTTAATAAGTACAAGTGACTTATGCAAGCTTAGGAAGAGATTTATGTGGTTAGAGCTTATGTAGTTTGTTGATGCCGAAAAATGATCAACGGTCTATCCACAGTACTATTTGTTTGGTTGAGGATGAAAGGGCCTGCTAAACAGACAAATTTAGGGCACACCGGTGTGGTGTGAGCCACAGGGCCTCCGATGCCTAAGTCAGAAACGGTAGTAAGGGAATAAGTAGGAATACTAAGAAATGGCTTAAGGTACTTAGCTTAGGAATCGCCCTCTGAAAGGGAGAAACGAACTGACTCTTATAGCAGCCGGCCTTGTAACCGCTGCGGGCTCACTTATGGCGATGTAACGATCGGTCGTTTAGAAACGTCCGCCATTAAGCCGGGTATTATTTAATAAGAAATCATCTCCCTTTTTAGGAAAATATTTATCCTTTGGAGATTTCCCATTACCTAATTTTTCCATAAAAATTCCTTGCGAAACTACACCCATTTTTCACCTACTTTGGCCGAAAATTGCCTCTCATTGGGCTATTATTTTCAATTTTTCCAATGCGTGGGGGGACTCGTTTTGCCTTTTGGATTTTTGGAAGCATCCGTCGCACCTTACTTTTTTCGGTACGTACTATCCTTTTTTCGATTTTGCAATAACGTTTAGACATATTTACTCTTTCCTCCCACTAGGTCCACCGTCAAAGGTCTCGCCCTCCCACTAGGCTTCCCACCAATAATACGTTGGACCTAACTTCGGAGGGTTGTTCCCTTCCACTTGGTGATGACGAAGACCTTCCTTTTCCCGAAATTCCAGAGGATTTAGAAGTAGGGTCGGACCCGAAATTCGACGGTCCTGACCTCGATTTTGACCACCTTCCTTCCCCGGCACGGGTCGACTCGTGTAAGCTTCGGACACCAGTGCATGGCCTTCCCCCTGGATTCGAGTCCTATCTCCTGCCAGGGCCGCAGCGCCCCACTCTGGACTCAAAGGAGGAAAAGACCTTAGCTTCCAACTTGTGGAATGAGGTGGGGTCTTCTTCAGCCGCTTTTCCCCTAGGAGATGCCTCCCAGGTCCTGGAAAAGGGAGCTCATCTGATGCACGAGGTATAACAACTCCTCTTTTTCCAGCTATCATTTGACTTTGAGTATGTATACTAACTTGTATTTTTGGCTTCTGTGTTTGCAGGCATTTCTGCACTTTGATTCAGCTTCTCGCCATCTCTCGGAGGACTTGCGTTACACTCGCTCTTCCTTGTCTACCAGTACTGGCAAGCTCGAGTGAGAACTGGCACAGGCTCGGGAAGCTCAGCAAGTCGCCGAGGCTGCCTTAGCCGCCTCATGCACCTTTGCCGAAACAGCTCGAAATCTAGCTGCCCGCGCTCGTTAGGATGACTTGGCTACGATCGCCCGCCTACGACGAGAGTTGGCTTCTGCTAAAGGGAAGCTCAAGAATGCCGCCTACTTGGCCAACCTTGTGAAAGGTTCTCCTACATTCTTGATTTTGGAGAACAATGCTGGCGAGGCCGCCATTGGCTGGGCACTAGACCGCATCCAAGAGGGGGTTAGCTATGGAAACTTCGTTCCTCTCTTTCGGTCACTCTGTTCCAGCACTGCAGAGAGAGTCGCTGACCCTTCCTTACCCACTTTCGAGTCTGGACTTCCTAGCGATCCAGCTCAGGCCGCCTGCTACGATTCTCGCATCTTTCAGGGTGTGCCCGAT
>JBBMEG010080347.1:0-10336 GCA_037832605.1 Cyclanthera cordifolia | reverse complement strand
AAGAGAATAACCACAAATTTTATATAGAAGATAGACTCATGACAATAATATTGAATTGGTCCTCAAGGAGGTGGCGCGGTTGATTAAAGACTTAAGCTCGAGATGTGTGCTATCTCAACAAGAAAAAATAGAGTAAAAAAAAAAAAAAATTTAATCGGTTAATTGACGGTTAAATTATTTTGTTTTTGTTTTTGTTTTTTTTTTTTCCTTCTAGAAAAAGTTCAACGTCACACTAAATTGAATAGAATATTTGTGCAAGGATGGTCCACAATCTTAAAATATTCTTCAAATTCAATCTTCTAGTAATTTGATATTTGAACGGTCTAATATCGAAAAGGTGGGAGATACACTAATTTTTTGATATAGAAAAATTATATTTGCTATTTTTTTTTTTTTGAAAGTTTCATAAAATTTCAGAGGTGACTAATTTTATATTCTAAAAGAAAAGAAAAACAATGTAAAATAAATAAATTAGCAATTAACCTGATCAATTTGGCTTTAACAACGGAAAAAGGAAAAACTAATTTATTTAAGAATATACATATATAAGAAAACAAATGTTTTATTAATTAGCATTTTAAATGATTTTCTGTATTGGAAAGCATAAGCTCAATTAGATTAGAGTGGGAAAATATCAGCAAAAGAAAATCTAAAAAAAAAAAATAATAATAAATTTAAAAAAAAATAAATATATATATATATATATATATATATACTCTTCTAGTTTCATAACCAAAAATGACACTTTATTTTAAACCGACAAAATCAAATCAAATCAATCTAATTAAAATAAGTTTATTGGATTTGATATTTTAAAAAATCAAAATATATTAAATGGGTGATAGAAATTTAAAAAAAAAAATCTAAATTTAACCGAATATATAAATACTTAAGGAAAAATATATTGTTATTTTGATTTGACGAAAGATTAAATTAAAACGTAAAAAGATTGTGAATATTGTGATACTTATCAAAAAAAAAAAAAGTTGTTTTTAGTTGGTAAAATAAAAATTTTTATAATTAAATTAAACATCAAATTGAAAATATACAGATAATAATAATAATAATAAACCAAATTTTTATTGAAATCAAATTGAAACCAATCAATGATTTTGTCATTTAATCACAAATAAATAAATGTCACGGACACACTGATATATATATTTATTAATTATTTTTTTTGTAGTATAACAAAAGAAATTAAGAAGATTCAAATGATTGATCATTAAACGAATAGATGTTAAACATGAAGTTGAGTCATCTTCACTTTTGGCACATGAACATAAACTTAAAAATGAAAAGGTTATTAGTTCATAAATAAGAATAAATAATAAATATGACATTATTTTATTATGTATTTGATTTAAATTGACAGTAGTAAGAAACTTTTTGTTATAAATACCAAAGGGAGGTCTCCTGTAAAAAATTGTGATTAGAAATGGCAGAACCCATCCTTTCCAATTTACGAAGCTTCTACGAAAGCTGGCTTACCGTTCAACAATCGCTCCTCCAACAGCTCGTCCAATCCATAACCACCCAACAAAGTGAAGCGGAGAAAGAAGAGTCCCAATTACGGCTAATAACCCAAGTCCTATCCCATTACCAACAATACTACGACCACCTCTTCATCGCCGCCTCCGAAGACATTTTCCAAGTCCTCTCCACACCATGGCTCACCCCTTTCGAGCGCACTCTCACGTGGATCTCCGGCTTCAAGCCTTCCCTCATCTTCCGCCTCCTGGCCGCTTCCGTCCGCGACCTGACCCCAACGCAATCCGCTGCGGTAGAGCATCTCAAGGTGGAGGTCAAGCGCAAGGAGAGAACCTTGACTGAGGCCATGGCCAGTCTCCAAGAGACAGTCGCCGCACCACCCATTTTGGAGTTGGTGCGGCGGGCCGCTACGGGGAGGCTGGTGGATGGGGAAGTGAATGAAATGGAGAATGCTATTGAGGAATTAAAGATGGGAATGTTATGTATTTTCGAAAGAGCTGATTTGCTTCGTGGGTCAACGGTTGTTGAACTTATGAACATTCTTCGTTCTGATCAGTCCGTTAGACTTTTGGTTGCTGCTGCTGACTTTCAATTGCGAATACGAAGATGGGGACTTGCCAGGAATTCGCACAGAACAACATAATCCAAATTAAATAATTAAATCTATGTTTTTTTTAATGTTTCTCTTAAGGATGCTAAATTGTGTAGTACCATGAAATGTGTTTATTTGTTCTCTACTTTATCGTCTCTTATAATACAGTTTACCGGTTTTAAGAGGGTGTTTTTTTTTTATATTATCAAGCAGAGCCACATAAACAACCACTGAAATTTAGAGATGTTTATTTTTTTTCTTAAACCCAAAGGAAAAAATTGATAATGTATTTCCGATCTCCCAAACTTCATTTTTCGCTAGTTTATATATTATATTATATATTTTTAATTTTATTGTATACATTTATATATAAAGTTTTAGAAATTTGTATTTCTATATATATTATTCTTTCTTAAATAAGTATCTAATTAAAATTAATCAATATTTATTTTAACTAACTACAATTTATTGATCAATTGAATAAGATTTGGGAAAGTTTGTAAAAATTTAGAAATAAGAAAAAGAAAAAACATATAAATGAAGAATAATTTCTTGCGAATAACTCGATAATCTTCGTCCTGTTTTTTGAAAAATTTTGCAATAAGTTTTGTGAAGATTAAGATTAAAATGAGTAGCGAACTTATATTTACGAATGATGCGACACATATCAATCATACAAAGTGTGGCTTTTGTAGTTTCATATATAGTGAGGAGGTTAATTAAGTTTGTGAAATCCTCTTTGTTAAAGTTCCAAGTTTCCAGGTGGAACATTCTTCCCTCCAAATTTCAAAGTGTGTATCGTGTTCTCCTTGAGCCGAAACACATGTCCTCTTCTTACAAGACCTACAAAATCAAAGCTAAATTACTCTTCTGCATAATGCCTTTTTGTCTTCTCTCTGTTTTCATGGTTCAAAATTGTGTTTAGGATAACAATGTATTCGGTGCATGAAGAGTTAAACAAGCGTACATGATTTGGGTTGGATTGGGTTAGAAAGAATTTTTAGACCAATTCAAGTTAATCTTTTCACCCGTTTAATTCGAGTTGTATTAATCTTCCTCCTATTCTATAAAAAAACTATATTCATGTTGCATAAACATGTAACAATTAATATATAAAATATGAATAATATCATAACCTGAACCTAGATTACCTATTTTATTAATGTAGGTAAGTTAAAATCATACGTATTAATATATTTATCTTCTTTCACACATACTTATATGTACATGTATATATTATTCCTTAGTTCGGGTTGGGTTGGATACAGTTGAATGAGTCAGGTCAACCTTATAACCGACCAAAATTAGAAAATCATAACTCAAACTCAACCTTAATAGAATTATAACCTAACACAATTGTTATAATTTGAATTGAGTAATCCATGTTGTACGTTCGGATTGTCCCAATTATTTTGTACCCCACTAAAACCAACTAATATTTCTTATTTTGATTTTATGATCATTAACAATCATCTCTATCAAACATGTTTGATTCTTGTACAATCTTAGAATATAATATTAAATTACTCATCAAACTCCTTTGATCAGTTAGTAAATTTGTTATATAGATAAATTGAGCTAGTAAACTACTCATTAACCATTCAAATTCTATATACTGCACTTGATTACTCTTTTATGAGAGGTTTTGATTTGCCTTTCAAATTTCAACTTAGCAAATTTGATCCATACTTAAACTGAAAAGTAACTTAATTATGACAACAATATTACAGGTGAATGTACTTAATTAACTAACCAGCCGTTGATAACAATTTTACTAATTAAATACTTATCTCTAATAAAATAGTATTAATCATGCACTTTTCTTTGCTCATATGCTTAAATAAATTATTCAAAATTGGTTCATCATTTTTTAAGCATTCAAATTCGTTCATTCTCACCTTCATATTGTAGAATATTAAATCGATAAAGATTATATTTTTCCAATTATTTTTATTTTTATTTTTATTTTTATTTTTTTAATTATAAGTCTCTACAAGTCTACACACAAGGAATCAATGAAAACCAAACGTGGCAAGCTGTATGAGAGTTATAGACAGGGCTGTTATTATTATTGTTCAATTAGAAGGAATATTATTCGTGTACAACGAATTGGGTCAATCTTTGAATTTCATTTAAATTCAAAGTTAAAAAACCATAAAAATGCTCAACTAACATAATTCATACAAATACTACTTTTATTGTTTAACGTTATATATTATAGTTTCAGGATCACGAGTTCGATCCTGAAAATCATATTTGATTCTCAATTTAATTGAGAGCAGTAGTATACTCCATGTAAGATTTGTTGTCTTTCTCTTCATTTTTTTTTTTTTTTTTTTTTTGGAAAAGAGCATCTTAAAAATCTTAATCGTTAAATTTTGTAAAATTTTCAAACTTATCAAATCTAAAAAATAATACATTAAATTACTTTTATTATAATACAATATTAGTGTTTATAGATATAACTTACTTTTATAATTGTTGTGTGAAATAGCTCATCCAACATTCCATTCTTAAATATGTGACAATCAATTTGAATACTGTTCTGCAAACATTATCATTTACGCGTTCCCTAGATTTTCCAACTTTTCAAATTAGTTATTTTTACGTTTTATAAATATAGTAAACTAACTATTAGTTATAAAATTAATTTAAAGATGTCGGTTTAAACATTTGTGAAACTTAAATTTAAAAAATAATTATAATATAGTCATTTAAAAAAAATAGCAGATATAGTCACATTATTAATATTAATGATATTATCATGTATGTTCTTATAATCCAGTACATTATAATCTAAAGTGGCAAAATGCAAGTAGAAATGAATATGATGCTTTATTTACTTAAGCAAGATACATGGGAATTAGTCTCTTTACAACCAAATAAACAAGCCATTGGTGGTTAAAGAATCCCGATAGTAGTATAGCTCGATTTAAAGCTCGTCTAGTTGCTAAAGGTTATCATCAAATCGAAGGTATTGATTACCAAGAGACGTTTAGTCCTATTGTCAAGAAATCGACTATTCTTGTTTTGTTTTTTTTTTAGTAGCTTCAATGGGTTGGAAGATGCTTCAGTTAGATGTTAAAAATTCTTTTCTTCATGGTGAACTTCACGAAGAAGTTTATATGCAGCAACCTCAATATTTCGTTGAAAAATCTAATTCACACTTAGTAATTTGCAGGTTAAAAAAGTCCCTTGGGCATCGTTTGAATGCTTTACCACACAACTGTTTACATATGGTTTTGTTCCTGCTGCCTCTGACCCATCTTTGTTTGTTCGACATCCTAACCAATCTATTACTTTTCTTATTCTTTATGTCGATGATATTGTTTTAACTAGAAATGACACACTGTTTGTTGAAGATTTAATATGTCGGCTACAAAGAAACTTTGATATGACTGATCTAATGGCCTCAACGTATTTTTTAGGTCTTGAAATTTCATGTAAAACCACTAGCATTTATGTAAAACAATATAAATATATCATTGATCTTTTGCAAAAGTTTGGCCTAAGTGAAATTGAACATTGTTCAACACCAATAACTACTCAAACTTAAGTATTGATTCAGTTTTTTGTTGCCCAGATGACACTCTTGTTTATAGGCAAATGGTGGGAGTACTTCACTATGTTACCTTCACAAGGCCGAACATTAGCTTGCCCGTCAGCAAGTTATCTCAATTTATGAATACTCCAACTATTGTTCAACTTCATGCTCTAAAACGTGTTTTCAAATATTTACGAGGCACTATGAACATTGGCCCTCAATTTAAACCAGGAAATCTTCATATTCATGCTTATTTAGACTCCGATTGGGCATGTCATTCTACATATCGGCGTTTGACAACTGAGTTTGTAATCTACATTGGGAACAATCTCGTATCATGGATTTCAAAGAAACAAGTCACTGTCTCCAAAAGTTCAACAGAAGTTGAATATCGGGCAATGTCTTCAATGATGGCAAAAGACATATGGATACGGTAGCTGCTCAATGATCTGTGTATTCAAATTTCTACTCATCGTACTATGTATAATTCTAATAGTCAATTTGCAATTCAGATAGCTTGAAATCCGATTTTTCATGAACGAACAAAGCACATTGAAGTGGATCATCGTTTCATTAAAGAAAAAGTAGCAGCAGGAGATGTCCTTATCAAATTTATTTCTACTAAAATTCAACTTGTCGATTTGCTTACAAAGCCGGTATCGTCTAATTGTTTAGCCTTCTTGCGTGTCAAACTAATGCCTCCATAGTCATTCCTTGCATAGTTTGAAGGGGGATATTATTGTAATTTGTTAAAATAGTTAGTGTAAATAGAATTTTACTCTACCCTGTAGTTAGTTAATCTTTAGTTAGAGTTTGGTTACAATGTGTAGTTCAATTTTAATGAGAAATTATCTTTTGGCCAAACTGTGAATTTGGATTCTTTCACGCTATTTAATTCATCAATTTATATCTCATCAATCAACATTTTACTTTTATTTTTATTTTTTATTTTGATTCTTTTGCATTCTTCGCTTTTACTCGAGGCCGTAGCCAAACATGGCGTAAGATTTAATAATTAAACAATAATACAACATCAAAATATAATATAGTAATGTCCCAGCTGATACCTACGAATTGGATTTTCGAGTTTCGAGGTTATCTTTTTCAATATTAAATGGGAATAGTAAAATAGAAACCTACAAAGCTGAAGGCAGGGTCTGTCAACAAAAATTCAACAAAAATTTCGACACGTGTCCCTAATATAAAATATAATAATATATAAATATTCTCTTTTCAAATCATTATGAAAAATTGTCATGAACCTCAAAACATAAATTAATAAATTTAATTATATCAATTATTACAATTCTTCGTAATTATGTACAGTCATCTAATACGAAAATTAAAATAAAATATTAAAATTAGAAATTTGAAAGTCGAATAATAAATATATGGTCGAGGGACGACAGCAAACAATGAATTACAATAATTATTTTAGATTATAAAAAATAAAAAAAGAAAGGGACTACATTGTGAGAGGAGATTATAAAGTTAAAAAATGAAAGGAGTAAATGGACGTAGAGTATGGTTATTGTGTTTAAGATTTAAAATTGCAGTGTCTGTATCAAGAACATGAATTAAAGATGGTACCGATACTGAGAATAATACAACTACCTTTAACTGCCACGTGGATTCTAATTCCAAGCTGCACCATGGCGCTCCTCTTCTTTTCGTGAAAAATGACTGGTCTTTTACTCTCTATTTGACACCACTAAACTATTATTAATATCAATTTTTAAATAAATAATTAATTATAACTCATCTTTAAATAAATAATTAATTATTTTAATTAGACTCTTTTATTTATTCTCCCAAACACAATTAAAGTTTTGTTCCATATGAAAAAAAAAAAAAAAAAAAACTTAATTTTAGTTTCTAGATTTTGAAGTTTCGTTTATTTTAGTATTTAGAATGCCAAAATAAATTAAATTTGGGTGCTGGTTCATTTTTCATTAAAATTTTTGTGTATTACTCGGTAAATTTTAGAAAAATGGTCGAGTATTTTATTTAGCTGTATTAAAATTATTGAACAAATTTTAAAACATATTGTCTTCAAATTTATCATAGAGACTCGTCTTATTTATTTTATTTTTTATAGAACTAAAATTAAAATATAACTTTCTATAACTAAAATTGTACTTTTGAATATTGAGAGACTAAAATGTGACAAACTTGAAAATGTACACTAAAATTAAACATTTAAAAATCAAAATAAAACAAAACTCAATAATATTTTAACATTTAGTTTTCTTTTTAGTGGTTTGGATTAATATTAGGGACATTTTTATTTTTATTTTTTCTAGGTTAGGGTAGCAAAAGTGTTATACAAGCTCTACCTGTTCACTAACTCCTTTTGCAAATTCGATTTTATATATATATATATATATATATTAAAGTATTTCAATTATTTTATTTCTTAATAATTTTTCCAAGATATATTGTCTACTAGGTTCAAGTAAATTAACCTTAAATTAACATTTAGGTAGATGAGATAATCATTACTGATATAGAAAGATCACATTAACGAATTCATAATTTTGAATTTGGAGATATAAAATCATGGAAGGTTAAATTATAGTTTTAATTCTCAATTTCTTAAATTTTCATCTAATTAGAATCTTAATCTTCAAAAAAAAAAAAAAAAAAAGATAGATTCTTTGATTTTCAAATATTCTTAGATTTGAAATTAGAATATTATATTTGATCAATTCGTAGATAAAGTCATTATACAATATGATCACTTGATCATTAGATTTATAGCAATGTCGTTGAGTTACTCATCGAGTTGATGCTAATGCGTCTATAGGCAGCTTAGCTATGCTCGCTTTGACTTCAGTTTATGACATTTTGATTATTTTATCATATATAATAATTTTAAATCATGTTTGTTTTTTACAATAAATAGTTTTTTTTAAGAATTCTTTGTTAGTATCTAGGTAGAAACCACTCATACCTATATTAAACCAATATCAAAGCCTTTTGAAAGTTAACAATAGTTCTCTCCGGGTGGAATCCGATTCTCCTAATCTTATGAATATTGTTAATGAGATTTCTCAAGATTCTTCTGATCTCAACAACATTATTGAGATGTTAAAAGACTGATTCCTCGATTTCAGGAGATTTCGTTTTTTTTTTGTGAACGAGGTTGTAACCGCGTTGCTGACTAAGACGTTGGTGGTGCCTAGTTCTTTCTAGTTCTTTTTCGTTGTGTTTCTTAAATTCTTTTGTGGCTAGTAAACATGAGGATGTTGTTAGGTGGGAGAGTCTCCCGTCGTCAGGTGATTGTTTTGGTTTTGTTGGAGCGAGTTGGCTCTTGATCCTTGTGGTTAATGCAAAGTATATCTTCAAAAAAAAAAAACAAATATTAATATCAATAAAATTAAATAAACTATTATTTAACTTTTCTTAATATTAATTATCAAAACGAATAATAACGCAATACAAATTTACAAACTAAGTATTATTTATTTATGAATAGAATTCATAATATTCTACCCTCCAAAATAAGCAATTGTGTTGGTCTCTTTTGACCCAAGACTCTGTTTCTCCCCTGTTCCTATGAGTCATTGCCACCGCCACAGCTGCTCTGCACTTTTACCAACGAAGTAACCACTTATTTTTTTTCTTCTTCTCTCTCTGTTTTCAATGGCGGCAAACCAACAGATAAACCAATGTTTCCAGAGCCTATAAATACAAGCTTTCCCCCACCACCCTCAACCACCCCATCAGGGGATTGGCTAAGTGGCGCCACGAACCATGTCGAACCAATCAAGGCCAATAACAACACCCCACTGTGTTTCCACAATCGAAAACTTCGGCATCTTTTACGAGGACTGGCTCGCAACAAAACAGAGTTTTATCCACAACCTCAACAAGGAATACGATGAGCAGAACCAACTGCAATTGATCGAACAAGTGCTGGCCCATTACCAGACCTACCACGAAGAAATCTCCAAGGCCGCCGGAGAAGACGTCTTCAGGGTGTTTTCAGCTCCCTGGCTGAGTTCTTACGAGAAGTCTCTGCTTTGGATTTCTGGGTTCAAGCCGTCGGTGGTGTTCCGATTGGCGGATGCGGCTGTGAGGGGGTTGACGGCGGAGCAGGCGGAGAGAGTGGAGGAGCTGAAGGTGGAGGTCAGGAGGAGGGAGAAGGGTTTGACAGAGGCAATGGCGGCGCTGCAGGAGACGGTGGCAGCGCCGCCGATCATCGGGCTGGCACGGCGGGCAACCCGATTGGTGGATGGAGAGATTAGCGAAATGGAGAGAGCGATGGAGGAGCTGAAAATGGGGATGTTGGGGGTTTTTGATTGCGCCAATATGCTTCGAGTGTCGACCATGAAAAGGGTAATGGATATTCTGAGGACTGGTCAGAAGGTGAAGCTGTTGGCGGCGGCCATGGAGTTTCAGCTCAGGGTCAGGCGCTGGGGAATTCAGAGAACAATCGCATGAATCTCTTAACAAAATGTGTTTTTCAGTTCAATTTCAATACTGTATGTTCAAATGTTTTGTGTGTCCAGTGAGCTCTAACCCCCAAAAAATAAGTGATATTAAATCCCTTTTATTTGTCGAGGGGGAACTACGTTTTTTTATTTCAAGTTTTTGAAATTTCAATTTCATTGTTTTCACTTCTACTACTTGTCTGTCCCCATCACAGGTAACGAATATTTGTCATTAGTATTTATTAAATATTTATAAAAAAATTACGATCATAA
>JBBMEG010080346.1:0-11736 GCA_037832605.1 Cyclanthera cordifolia | reverse complement strand
TATATATATAATTAATGCTAATCTAATAATGACCATTTAATTAGAGGTTGGAAGCTTAATTACCATTCCTAAAATTGAAGACGCCAAGCAATTTCATCTGCAAGAGGGGAGCAAAGAAAGAAAGAAAAGAAAAGAAAAGAAATATTTAATAATCCACCCTTTTAAGCATTAAACATTATAATTAATACAAGCTTATTACTGTTATAATCCTTGACCATTCTATTTTAATCCAACTTTCAAAATGGTCATTATTTAGTTATGTATCTAATAATGTCATAAGAATATTAAATATTTTGCCGGGCAAATTAAAACATCATTCACAAGGTTCCAACTTCACCACTACCTGCTAAACATTAAACCAACTATGCTATAAAAACGTAATGATTTTATTATTCAATATATATTGTTTATAATATAATACTATTTATAATTATATATTACTAATAATATTGTATTATTATAAATACGTAGTTATAATATTTGTGCTTTTAAATATAATATGTATTTATAAAACACAATTCAAAATTGTAATATTACTGTATTTTTGTATAATATTGTATTTATAACAATAATAAGACGTATTTGTAAAACACAATACAATATTATAATATTACTTTATTTATATATAATATTGTATTTATAATAATAATACGTATTTTATTAAAAAAAATATTGTATCTATATAATACCGTATTCATAAATACACATTAATAATATTGTATTTATAAATAATATTATTTTTATAAATACATATTAATATTACTATATTTAAATATAATAAAAACACAATAAAATATCGTAATATTATTGTATTTGTATATAATATTCTTTTTATAAATATACATGAATAATATTGTATTTATTATAAATACGTATTTATAATATTACTGTATTTAAATATATTACGTATGTAAAAAACATAATACAATATTGTAATATCAGGATATTTTTTTCCATTTCATATACCTACAGAATACGAGAATTTTTAAGGAAAAATTAGTTTTGCTATTAAAAAAAAAAAAAATTTTGCGATATCTTATTGTATATGGCATATTTTAAAAAAAAACCTAATTTTTTAATGGGTCATTTTTGTACGTGAAAATGAACCCTCAATATAGTATTTATTTCATGCAAATAAAATGGGGGTCTCCCAAAAATTTGAATTTTGTTATAAAATAGACCTCAATAATATATTAACCCCTCAAAATCTTAGAATTTTATATATTAACCCCTGAAAATCTTAGAATTTGTGATTGTCTTTGTGTTTCAAAATAATTCAAATCTGCTTTCTCGTAATAAATTTTATTCATTAGCTCGCACCCATGAGATTACAAGTTTGAATCTACCATTCCAAATATAATTGAATAATAAAAAGAAAGATAAAATATCATTTTGATCTATGAACTTTGACATTTATTTTATTTTAGTTTATAAACTTTTAAAAGTTCAATTTTGGTACTTACATTTTGAATTTGTTATATTTTAATCTCTGAACTTTTAAAAATTCAATTTTAATCCATGTACTTACATAAAAAATAAAAAATAAATAAAATTGATCTTTATAAAAATTTTAAAGTCAATATAAATCAATTTGGTTTAATAATATTAATAATGTTATTACAATCCGAAACAAAAAAATGCGAACATTTTTTAAAAATTTATAGAAAAAAATAATTTAAAAAAAAAAAAAAAAATTCAGTAAACAAATAGAACAAATCTCCAAATTTTAGAATTAAAATTAGATTTTTTAAAATTTAGAAGCTAAAATAAGTAAAAATCATATTTTTATATTATAAAAAAGGAGCAATATTACCTTCCAACTATGATTTATGACCGATTTGACAAATGGTTCGGATTCATAGGCAACTTTAGAAGCCATTATAGTTAGGTTACTATAATATTTGAAAGTATCGTCAGGTTGTATGGACCTATCCAATTCTCTTCTCATATCAGTAAATCCGACCACCGATGTGTAGTTTGCTGAATCTTTATCCACTTCAACGAACTTCTGTCCTGCGAAAAAATAGTTCACTCACTTCAATTACTCAGTTTTTTTGATTGACTGAGTTTTTCCATCAGTTTCGCTTATCGTTTTGAAACCGTTCCATCAGTTTCGCTTATCGTTTTGAAACCGTTACTTTGCGAGCTTGAGTGTAAAAAGTGAGTGCATTATCTATTATAGTTGGCCACCGTAGATTGAGCCTATTACCTTATACCTCTTTGACTTCTAAACTACTCAATCATGATTAGATTTAACTCTCTTAAATCTTTCTTCGCTTGGATGAGGTCCTCAAAATTTCGGAATACTTATTATTCACATCGTACTCTGATACCATACTAGAAAGTGTACTGACCATCTATCTCAAAGCGAAATAAAAAACCTTGATTCATCCAAATGTAATAATTAATGGTTGGAGAAATTAGTAAAGATAATTATGGTTAGTCATGTATGCAAAAACAACCTCGGAAAATTTTACGTAAGAGGCCGAAAATGCCGTCGTTAAAGAAGATGAAGTTGAAGAGGTTGAGAAGAATCGAGTCTAATTTGGCGAGAGGTGCGGCAGCGGCTTCGAGGGTGAAATGCAGCAGAATGGAGATGAAGATGAGCCATCGTTGTGCGAAGTTTCTCAATTTTTCTTCTACATCCTTTGAGCAATCGATAAACTCTGTTTTTCTAACACCAAAAGGAAGTAAGAAGAGAAACAAATCCAACAGATTTGCTTTCTCCGGCTTTAGTATCAAATAATCTTTCCCAATCATTTTTTCTTTCAATTTTCAAACGAAAATGTATGAAATTTTTGGTCGTGTTTGGAAATGCTATGCAGAGTTTGATTTATATACTATGCAAAAGATAAGTAAATTCCAGTTTTAGCCTCCCCAACCATTTATTTTAATATAAAAGCAAACCTAGTCTAGGGTGTGTTTTGGATCGATAATAGTCTGTGTTTAAACTACAAGTTATTCTATTGAAAATGAGGATAAACGATGTTTGAAGTGCATGTTATTATAATATGAGTCTTCATTTTTTTTTCTTTTAATTTTTTAAATAACTTAGGTTTACAAAAAAAAAAAAAAATTAAGAAAGTAATTTTATTAAACGCTCATAGAACTAATTTCACATAATCGGAATAAATTTAACATTGATTTGATACACAAGGAATTTTGTTTTGTTTTCTTTAATTTTATTTGGCATATTTTATAAATTTAATACATTTATATATTAAATAAATAAATAAATATACCAGTATAGTTTTATTTTAAAACTTAGAATAAATACAAGAGTAAAAATTTGGTTAATTAAGCAAGTTTCAAATAAATTGGAGTTAACTTTAGGAAAAAAAAACTGCGTGCATTTTATTTAATAAAAATTATTAAGCATATAAATCAAATAGTTATTCATTTAAAAAAAATGATAATAAATATTCATTATAATATTAGAGAAATAAATTTTACAAAATTAGATAAATCTGACGTGTAGATTTAGATAAATGGAACACAAAGTTAGATAAACTACTGATTAAAAAAATCAATCGGTCATATACAGAAATGGAGCAAAATACTGGCTGTAATTAATATGTATTCTTGTTACCTGAGAGTCGCATGTTTGAAAATGATGATCGTGCTCATTAAAATTTGTTTATGAAATAAATTTTTAACATATTTTCAGTTTAAATTAAGTGCTCATGAATCATGTTAGTCAAAGAATATATTTGATTGTTCTAAATCATTATGTAATTATGAATGTTGTTAATCAATATAAAATCTGGAGATTCTTATAAATAAATTATAATTATTAAAATAACAAAATCATATTGATAATTAAACATCGTCAAAGGATTAAATATTTAAATGGAAATGGATTATAATCAATTAAATACGTCCAAATAATTAAAGATTTAATTCTTTAAAATTCTCTCCATCGTCGAGTTTGTTGAGATTTTAGGAAAACATTAGAAAAAGGTCGTCGACAAAAAAAATGTTGGGTTTTCCTGTATTGAAAATGTACAAGAAATCATCGAAAGTGTTGGTGATACAGTGATTTCATTGTTTGATTTTAATTCAGTTCAACATCAACGTCAAAAGTTTGGTCCTAAAAATCGATATGTCCTTCCGAATACATAAACTAGTTAAGGGCTATTGAAGTTTGGCATTTTATAATTGTATCACAGAATGACACAATTTTATTTAAATATTCAAACCACTCTTCTATTTTTTATTATTATTATTATTTTTTAATGTAAATAATAGTGCTGGTGATATAACTAATCTCACTTTAAAAGGAATAAAGAAAACGTGTCTACAGTGTGAATGAAGAAAACGTGTCTAGGGTGTGAATGAATTGAATATTGGCTATACAAATATTATTTAAATAATAAGTCAATGGACCTAAACAAATAAAAATAAATAAATAAATAAATAAATAAATATATATAAATCTTCCACTCCTTCTCATGATTATGTGTAAATATTATAATAAAAAAATAACCTTCATCTCTCACAAGATGATTGGATTGAAAATTAAAAAAATAAGTTGATAATAAATATTCATTATAATATTAGAGAAGTAAATTTTACAAAATTAGAGAAATCGATCTGATACGTAGATTTAGATCAATGGAGCACAAAGTTAGATAAACGGTTGATTAAAAAAACCAACTGATCATATACAAAAATGGAGCAAAACACTAGCTATAATTAACATGTATTCTTCAACACTTGAGAGTTGCATGTTCGAAAATGACGATCGTACTCATTAAAATTTGTTTATGAAATAATTTTTTAACATAATTTCAATTTAAATTAAGTGCTCATGAATCATGCTGGTCATAGAATATATTTGATTGTTCTAAATCATTATGTAATTATGAATGTTGTTAATCAATATAAAATTCGGAGATTCTTATTAATAAAAAAATCATATCAATAATTAAACAACGTCAAAGGTTAAATATTTAAATGGAAATGAATTATAATCAATTAAAAACTTATTTAATTTTCGTCAAAAAAAAGTTATTTAATTTAGATGAATTATATTTTGATATTTAAACGAAAATGGTAACTGAGAACGGTTAGGAAAGAAGAAGGTTGAAGAAAATGGTGAATATAATGTGTTTGTATAATTCATCTAATGTTATCCATTATAATGAATGTTATCCACGTGTATATAAAATGTTATAATTCATCTAATCATGTTATCCATGTTTCAACCGTACAGATTCATGTGTATATAATGTTATCCATTATCTCATAAAATGGATAAATTATAAATTCACAAACTTAATCAAAGTTTAATTAAATGATATGGAAAACTAGAATTTAATCATAACGTGTTAGAAAAATATAAGTAATAATTAAAGAAAACTGTAAAAGCAAGAGACAGAGAACTCGATAATTTACGTAATTAATTAAGATTGTGTTATCTACGTCCATTAGTAGAGGAAATAATTGTTTTATTAGACGGAGAGAATACAAGATACATAATGTAAATAAAAAAGGCTAGAGTTTTAAGAGAGTATATAATGCAATCACACAAAATCTAATTATAGATATGACTATACATAAAAGTCTACGATAAAAACATAAACCTAATTACATACATTTTGTCGAGAATGTACTAGACGCATCAACTCTTGACTTCGACAACAAGACCCTCGTCTAAGTAATCGCGTGATATCATAGTTCAAGTCATATCTCATTCTCTTAAAAAAGAAAAATAGATAATGTATACGAGATGTGTGTGCATGTCTGTGACGCATCGATATATACGAGAGATGTACCAAACATGACATGAAGCAAGGATAATTTTATTGAAGTAAAAGAAACCACACTCTTTGATAATGTAAATATAATAAAGGCGTTACATTTAATTCGGAATAAAAATTAATGACCAAATTACAAAACAATTAAAACAGATGTTAAATAGAAGAAATTTAGTAGCATAGTCAGTTTGGGTGTAATTTAAGCTTGTTGTGGTCAGGCACATGCTTTATTTCACCCCAACGAATCGAGCTAACATAATTTGGACAAACGTGAGCCGATAGTCCCGGAATAACCAACCCAACCAGCCTCAGGAGTATTCCATGAAAACCTTCAAAGTGAGCCCTCCCCTTCAAAACTGGGGTGATGATCAAACTTCTGATAAGCTCCCACCATGCACATAAGTACTTGGGTATCAACCAAATATTTATTGTGAAGTAGTTTTCGTTTGGCTGTTTCGTTAAAAACTGCATGTACGCAACAATGTAATCAAACCTTGTTATTAATAGAGAGCATTATTAGAGAGGAAAAGAAGAAAAAGAGATGAATTTTACTTGTCCATTACTAATTATTTTTGAAATGGGAGTTCCTACTAATGTACTATGATATCTATGTTCATTGAGATATGATCCAAGCATTGAAACAATATGGTATTGATAATATCACTCTAAACTGTCAAGCTCTTTTGTACTGATTTGTATGCTTCTTTCATACTCCTTGGAATATAAGTATATTTTTCCAAAGAAACAGAGATATGATCCAAAATGTTGAATTATGTAAACTACTTATCAACTCTTAGAAGCTTGGGGTAAATTTAATGAGTATTAGAAATTTGATAATGCTTTAAAAGTGGAATTAATTTTAAATAAGTAGGATTTTTAAAGGACTTGAACTTACGACATCTATTCTAATACCATGTTAAATTATGTAAATCACCTATTAATTAACCTAAAAGTTTTTAAGGTGGTATGGGATAAAATTTAATTATATCAACTAATGCAAGATATTGAAAGATAAGCTAACGTTCTGATATTCATAAGATAGATGAACAATTCCTTCTATAACCTATTGGTTTTAAAAGGGAATCTATTAATCTAATATGGTATTAGTGCTGTCTAAACCCAAATATTCGATACAATAAAAAAATGAAATTGAGTTTGATGCAAGATTAGTAAACCTCAAAGTGATACAAGGACCATATATATATTGAAAAGATGCATGAGATACGGCCTAACATTTATAAAATAGACAGACTTATAACCGATTGTTTTTGAAATAAAAATCTATACTAATCTAATGCAGTATCAGATCCTACTAAATTCAAACAAGTATTAAGTTCAATAAAAACGAAATTAAGATATGATCAAAGAAAGAACCGAAAAGTACGTATCCCATTTCTTGAACCCAAATCGATATTTCGGTTGAATAAATATAAAAGTGAGATTCGATAGGTCAGCTAGTCCTTAAACTTTCTAATAATATATATCATGAGTTAGAATATTGAATTCTTACCTTGCCATTGTAGAAGCAATTAAAGTAGACACATCCACCAAAGTGCTTGTATTTTGAAATAATAGCATCCATAGGCAGTCTTGCAACCATGTCCCAAGAGTAAACAAATCTATAATACTTAAACTTGTATCTTTTGATGACATTCTCCTCCATAAACCTTTTAAAATTTTTGTCCCCAACTCTAGGCTGGCCGTATGTATAAACAGCTTGAAGCTTCTCTAGAACGTCCGACTCGTCGTGATGGGCAAGCAAAGTGACGAAGAGCGTAGCGAGGGCGCCACCCAAGCTGTGGCCGGTGATGATGAACTTAGCGTCGGGGTTGGCATTGGCAATGTCTCTGAGCGTTTGGCGGATGGTGTAGTATGCGAATTCGTGTTCGGAATTGCGAAGCTCCTTCGGAAAACAGAAACCACCTGCCTCGTCCTTTTGCAGGCCGAGGGCTTTCAAGAAGCCCAAGTGGATGTTGCCAACGTTATTTATTTCGTACCATGAGAAGTTCAAATCCACCATCCAATCATTGGCGTCAAATGGGTCAGTTCCTCTGAATGCTATAACGGTTACGTTTGGATCTCTAGCTGTGTTTTCAAACATAAATGCATGTGTCGAATTTTTCTTCTGAAAGCCTGGCCAAATGATTTTAGCTTAGTTTCAAATGAGAATAAGGAAATTAATGAGGTAATTATTTGAGATGTCTACAAAATTAATTCACAATCAAAACATTAGCTCGTTTTATCTTATAAATGTTTGAAAGCTTATCTACTTTTCTACTCTAAAGTAGTAAGATTTCCAACCCATTCTACCAACAAGAGCAATGTTCTAACCACATCTTATATATCCTAATAAACCTCAGGTTTTTGGTTCAAATCATCCCTTTCAAAATTTTGATGATTTATATAAAAAAAAAAAAAGTCTATTTATTTATTTTTTTTTAAATTTAATTAATACTTTTTTGATGAATGGTTAAATAGTTAATTAGTTTTTAATTGTAAATATTTTTTAGTTTCCAACTTAATATTGAATTATTTAAGGAAATATTCACGTTTGAATTCATATATAATATAGAAAAAAAATTAGGAACTCGAAAAAAACGCCCTAGTAATTAGTGTTAAGGATCTGTTGTAAAATATGTGAAAACTACTTCTTTTATTACTAATTAATTTTTGAGATGAATCACTTTTTAATACAATATCAGAGCCAATAAATCTAAACAAATATAATAAAATTGATCGATTCAGAATTAGTGAACTGATCAAAAGAGGCATCATAAATGAGCAGTATAATTCTTTGTTATGATTCCATTTTTTTACACTCCATCCTCAACACCATGATGGGTAGGTCTCCTCGATCCACACCTTATAGATAAAATGAACCTCTCTAAAAATTATACACTAAATATGAACATTTCATACTTGAAAAATACAACTTTATATGAAAATAAAACTCGGAGTCTTACCGTTATAATATTTGTGGCATCCCAGTAAATTCATCTGCATTTGAAAAGTGCAACAAAAAAGAGAAACATCATCAATCAATTATCATTATCCCCATTTTCATACCAGATTTATGCTTTAAAGTTCATTGCATAGAAATATATCCTATAACATTCAAAGTTTAAAGGTTGAATATATACTCAGAAAAAAAAGAAAAAGAAAAAGAAAAAGAAAAAGGAAACCTCAAGATTTAATATGAATTGATGAGTTACTAATTACAGATGTCATACAATCCAATATAGTGTGTGGAGACAATATACAACTCGATTTCAAAAAATTGAAATTGAAATTGAAATTTAATAGTATATTGACGATCTCACATAAAAAAAAAAAAAAGAAAAGACTTTTTGCTTTTATAAAAAAGAGAAGTTTTATTATCGAAATTAATTAATTTTGAGATAAAATTATATACGATGATAGGATTATACCTGCCAGCAATCATTTACTACCGCCTCAACAACATGAGGTTTTTCATATGCTAATTTTGAAGCCATCATGGTTAAGGCGCCATAATATCTGAAATCATAATCGTCATTTAAATTTGTAGTGTCGTTCGTTTTCGCTATCTTCCAATCTTCACTTCTCACTTGTGGGCTGAAATCATTGTGGTATAAATTTTTAATGCCACACGAGTAGAAAGTTTAAAGATAATTAATTACAAAAATTGAAATCTCAAGATTTAATAAACAAATTACAATTGCTAAAAGAAGAAGTCAAATACTATATTTACTATCGCTAAACTATATATATATATATATAAAAAAAAATGTGTGTTAAATATTGAATTTAAAGTTGAAGATTTAATAAACACTTCATAAATATTTAAAAATCAAACATCAAATATAATTAAGCGTATCAAATATATAAATATTAAAGTCAAAACGAGAGTTGGTACTAAAGATGCACTAACATTAGCTCATATGTGGTTCGAGTCTTTCACCTCAATGTTAAAATTTCAAAAAAAAAAAAAATAAAAAAGAATATTTAGATTTAGATTTAGATTTGATGGAAGAACAAAAATTCAAATGCAAAATTTTGAAGCAAAAATATTATATTATTTATGAAAAATGATATTTTTTTTTGTTAATAAAATAAAAATCTTTAAAATCATATTAATATAAATTTGTTAAGAGACAAAAAAAAAATTGAAAAATAAATAAAAATAAAAATTTGGACAAATCTAAATTAAATGAAACGACGGTTGGTTTTATCTTTATTCTATTGGTTCAATTTGACACAAATCTGAGAAAAAGTAAACCAAAATCACTCTTTAAAGTTAAAAAGTGAGTACCGTTTTTAAGTACTGTTGATATGAATTTTCAATCAAAAGCTAAAGACCAAACCCCCCAACTTACGAATATTGTTACTTGAATGAGGAAAAAAAAAAAAAAAGTAATGATAGAGGGAAGTAAGCTTTCAAAACAAAAACCCGAACATGAACAATAATTTAAATAAATTTTTATAATCAAGAACTCACGAGTTCGAATAAAAAAAAGAAAAAGTTTTGAAAATGCATGTACCTTCCATACGTCTGTGGGGAGCGACGAAATCTACGTAATATTTTGAGCGGAGCGGCGATAACGACAAATAATTTGAGCAGCAAAATGGAGGTGGAAATGTTGAATCGAGATGTAAAACTGGTGTAAGATTGTTCTTTGCCGTCGGGGCAATCGATCAAGTTTTTTATATTGTTGGAACCTGAAGGAAGTATAGACTTGCACAGATCTTTCAGAGTTGCTTTTTCAGGCTTCAATATTAGATAACCTTTGCACATTTCATTCTCTTCTGAACCCATTTTTTTTTTTTTTTTCCTCTCTTAGATTGGGTCTTGCTTCACTATTTTATAAGCCACTCTTCTAACTCTCTCTCTCTTCTTTTTTTTTTCTTTTTTTTTTTTGTAATATAAAATCCACTGTGTTCATACAGCTCTGCCATTTAACGAAGTTAAGGGCAGGTTAAGAATCTTTTTTGAATTCAATAGTATTTGGGATGCAAATAAATTTGTAATAGATTTGATATGAGATTTTTTGGATGAAAAATCGAAAGTATGAAGCGTGTATGCTTAAAATGAATAATATTATATATTAATACGAAGATTCAGATAAAGTTTTCATCTTTAGCAAAAGTATTTATGTAAAAATCATTAATTAATAATATGTGGTTAGTTTTGGTACAAGAAAAACACTAGTGTAATCCTCAAAATAAAAAACACGCTTGATGACTTCATCGCATGATAGATCATTTGAGTTTATGGTTTCATTTGAAATATTAATTATGAGTTTTGAAGTAGTTTTTGGTATTGATTCGTACACCGATGTTTGGATATATGATTTTTGTTTGTTCTTCTCTTATATCTCATGGAAAACTAAGTAATATACGATTATGTCTTTTTTTGAAAAGAGAAACGGCAAATATACTAATAGAAAAGGAAAAATTATGAGAGATTACAAAGATGAGTTTCTGTTTCAAGCAATTGTATCAACAGAATAATTAAGAAATAATTTAGATCTCGAGCTCCAAGTACTCGCCGCTAGAAGCATGATGTCGTCCCAAATTCATCTGAAATGGCGAAAGTTATAGTTGATTTCAAAAATTATGGAATTCTGGAACAGACGATTATGTCTTGTAAATCTGATGAAGTTGAGTATTAATCCAACGGTCGTTGCTATTTGTGAGTTAAAATGATTGACATCATTATTAGTTTCTCTAATTGTTTTACATCACAGCCTATGAAATTGTTTTATGATAGTCAATATGCATTTCATATTGTAATTAATCATATATTTCATGATCAGACTAAACATATTGAAATAGATTGTCATTGAATGTTAGTTGGCTGATACTTTGACAAACGCACTTAAAAAACAACAATGTAAAATTTTAGTTGACAAATTGACATTTGTAATTACCTGCTCTGAAAATCATTCAAATTTTATATTTAAAGATTATTAGATATTTTTTAGGAATTTGAAATGTT
>JBBMEG010080345.1:0-11738 GCA_037832605.1 Cyclanthera cordifolia | reverse complement strand
AACAGGCACCGCAGGAGGCAGTGCACCGACAGCCTACCAAGAAAAAGGCTGTGGCAGAAAAAACAGCCCCGTTGGTCTAGGACCCTGTCAAAGGGAAAGCCCCAGCCACGGATGCACCAAAAAAAGGTACATTCCCGATGTCGAAGACCAGTCGAACGACTTCGACTGGGCGGCAATGACCGAAGGAAGAAGCATTCACAACGGCGGAGTCTCTCTAAACGCAGTCACAGTCCCCTAACAAACAAAGAGGGGGGCAAAAAGTCACCTCCATCGCTGGAAGTCAAAGCTGTTGCTGGAGGACCGGTTAGAGGGGAACAATTGCTTGCAAAGGAGTGCTATCACACGACGTCCTAGGAGATGGAAGGGGTCACAGAAGCGAAGTCTTTCTAAGAGGAGCCGAGTTCAGGCGAGGCTGTCTAAAAGACAGCACCTGTCAAATAAATTGTGTTGTGGATAGACCGTTGACCATTTTTCGGCATCAACAGTTACCTAAACATTATCATCATCATGTTCACTTATGTGAACATGTTGAGAGTCTCTTTTTGGCTTTGGGACTTAAGCCTTCAAGGTTTCTAGTAGAATTTATGGAAATTTGCTCCCATGATAGAGTTATTGAGACAGTAATTGAGAACTTGTCTAAATTGACTTTTATAAGCATAATAGATCTTTTTGGGGAAGTTCTAAGAGTTCTTGAAAAAATATTTGTATTCATTAATTGGTAACATTATTAAAAAACTGACCACAGCAGAATGTGTATCAATTTTAATGTCAAGATATTTTGAATATAAATCTAGCATAAGAGCGGATAATATATTTGAGTCCTTCAAAGATAAAGTAAAACTACAAATAATAAATACGTCCATTTTCTAGATTTGATTGAACTATTCCTAATAAGGAGTTTGAAAAAGTTTGATGTCTTTTATCTCTAAGTGAGTAAGAATTAACTTGTATATCTAAACCAGGTCTATAATGGTTTTATGGCAAGTAAATTTAAATGTTGAGAAATGGCAGATAGTTTTAAGGTCTAACTTCGGAATTGACCAATTTTGAAGTTGATCCTCAATTTTGGCAATTTGAAGTTCTTGATTCATCATCTTTGAAATTGTGAGGTTTGCACCTTCTTTGAATTCTTGATGATTACTTGATGTTGGTTCATCATTTTCGTCTTTGAGTAATTTTCTTCTTAACAACTTTGACATTAAATCTTTATAGCATAATTTGGAATGGATAGAATGATGGATAAAGCTTAACTTTGGATAGTCTTTATACAAAAAAGGTCAAGATTAGTCAGTTTAGTCCAAGATGGTCAAAAGGTCAATATCCAACATCATGGATGGTCGACATTCAAAGGGTGAACTTGATATAGGTTCGATTGCTTAATTAGTCTACTTTGTCAAAGGGTCACACCTAATCATCTTGGTCATAGCATATATGGATTATAACTATGACTTGGTAAACAAATACACATAAGTGGGTTTAAGTTGTAAACATGGACTTCTATAGATCATACATGATGTTATAAGCTAAAAATATCCTGAAAGACTCGGAAGAGATTGGGACCCGCACGAAGGACAACTAAGTCAACGCAGTCGGCCGAATGCAGGCCTCGACCCCCCGGGGGTCGGCCAACGTCCTTGTCAACCCCTCGGGGGTCAGCCAACGTCCTTGTCGACCCCTCGGGGGTCGGCCAACTCCATTGCCGACCCCCAGGTGTCGGCCTTGCCACTTCCGACCCCTCGAGAGTCTGCCAAATGGAGGCCACAACCCCTTGGGAGTCGGCCAAGTCCATACCGACCCTATAGGGGTCGGCCAAGCAAGTTCGACTCCCGTGGGGGTCGGCCAAGGAAGACCAGGACCCCTCGGGGTCGGCCCTTGCAGCCTCACCCTTCTCGGGTCCGACAATGAGTAAGTCAGGACTCCCCCTAGAGTCGACCAAGCCCAAGTAAGTACGGAGGCGCTACACCCCGTAGCGTCCTCGGTTACAACGAGTAGGCCAACCCAAGTGGGTTGGCCGTGGAGGTTAGGACTCTCCTATGGACGAGTCGATCGAGTCCAAGTAACGTTTAGAGGCATCGCACCCAGTGGCATCCCCCGTTACAACAAGTAGGCCAATCCGAGTGGGTTAGTCGTGGAGGTCAGGACTCTCTCCCAGGAGTCGACCGAGTCCAAGTAACGCAGGCGGACGCTGCACCCTATGGCGTCCCCGGTTACAACGAGTAGGCCAATTCGAGTGGGTTGGTCGGGAGGTGAGGACCCGGAAGGGTTCACCGAGTCCAAACCGACCTCTGAGGAGGGCGGTCGAGTAGGGTGACCCGGGTGGGTTGGTCGTGGAGGTTAGGACTTAACTGTGGATAAGTCGACCAAGTCCAAAGTAGCACTAAGTGACGCTGCACACCCGTGGCGTCCTAGTGCTACAACAAGAAGGCTGTACCCCTAAGGGGTCGGCCATGGAGGTGAGGACCTGTCAAGGTTGACCGAGTCCAAGTAACTCCAGAGTCAAGGCCGTTACACCTCCAAAGGGTAAAGGTCAAGAGTTACGCTGATATTTATACCCGGCTTAATGACAGACGTTTCTAATGGCCAGTCATTATATCGCCATAAGTGAGTCGCAGCGGTTACAAAACCGACTGCTATAAAAGTCAAGTCATTTCTCGTTCAAGGGATAGAATCCTAAGCTAAGTACCCTTAAGCCATTCTTTGTGCTTTAAACTATTCCCCCTAATTCTATTTCCTGACTTAGGCATCGGAGGCCCTGTGGCTTATACCACACCGATGTGCCCTAAAATTTATTTTTTTTGCAGGCCTTTTCGTCCTCAAATAAACAAATTTACTGTGGATATTCGTTGACCTATTTTCAACATCAACAGTTGGCGGTCTGTGGGGACGAGAGTGTTCTACCTAAACACGCTAAAATTCTAAATCATTTTCCTGCGAAAAATGTCGAATGTTGAAAACGGCCACCACCACATTGTCGATGGAGAATCGGATGTCGAGCACGCTCCGAGCAAGATTGCCTCTAGAGGACATGACATCGTTCATGTCGAAAACCACCCGGATCCTGAGGGTGCAGTAGCTGGGCAAGAACCGGAGCGTGCAGATCCAAAGTTCACTACTTTGGATGAACGAGTGCAAGGAATGGCGGAGAGTTTGAGTCGCCTGGTGGAGTTGCTCCGGCAACCACCTCCAGCTCAGGTAGCTGATGCTGGGAACCAACAGGCACCGCTGGAGGCAGCGCAGCGACAACCTGCCAAGAAAAAGGCTGTGGTAGAAAAAACAGCCCCGTTGGTCCCAGATCCTGCCAAAGGGAAAGCTCCAGCCACGGAGGCACCAAAAAAGATACATTCCCGACAGCGAAGACCGGTCGAGCAACTTCGACTAGGCGGTAATGACCGAAGGAAGAAGCATTCACAATGGCGGAGTCTCTCTAAACGCAGTCACAGTCCCCTAACAAACAAAGGGGGGGCAAAAAGTCACCTCCATCGCTGGAAGTCAAAGCTGTTGTTGGAGGACCGGTTAGAGGGGAACAATTGCTTGCAAAGGAGTGCTATCACACGACGTCCTAGGAGATCGAAGGGGTCACAGAAGCGAAGTCTTTCTAAGAGGAGCCGAGTTCAGGCGAGGCTGTCTAAAAGACAGCACCTGTTCAGGGTCAATCCTCGGGGATGGACCTCGGCCCAACCTTGAGAGGGGTTGAGCGAGGCAGAGGAGAACCTGCTGAGAAATTAGAAACCATACCCTCGTTAAGCGAGATGCTAACTGTCAGCATTGGGATCGGGCTAAGTTTGGAGTATCGTACGAAACTTATAGAATTCCTACGAAGAAATGCAGACGTGTTTGCCTGGTCTGCTGATGATATACCGGGGGTAGATCCAAATGTCATGGTCCACCGGCTTAATGTCGATCGGGATCAAAGACGAGTACGCCAAAAGCGTAGGGCGTTCAATCATGAGCGCAATGAGGTAATTGCAGAACAAGTAGATGACCTGCTAAAGACAAAGTTCATTTGTGAAGTACATTACCCTGAATGGCTGGCCAATGTTGTCTTGGTAAAAAAGCCAAATAGAAAGTGGAAGACGTGCATTGACTTTACTGATCTCAACAAGGCAGGTTCTAAAGACAGCTTATCGTTGCCTCGCATAGACAAACTAGTGGATACGACGGCAGGGCTTGAGTTATTGACTTTCATTACTAGCCGGGGCTTATTTGTTACAATGTAATGACTTTTGGCTTGAAGAATGCGGGCGCAACCTATCAGAGATTGGTCAACAAAATGTTTACCCACTTGATTGGTAGAAGCATGGAGGTCTACGTGGACGACATGCTGGTAAAAAGTAAGCAGGTAGAGGGACATCAGCATGATCTGGTGGAGGCATTTGACACCCTGCGACAATACAAGATGAAACTTAATCTGAGCAAGTGTGCCTTTGGTGTTCGTTTGAGAAAATTCCTTGGATTCCTTATGCACCAGAGAGGAATTGAAGCAAACCCGGAAAAGATCCGAGTTGTACATGAGTTAGAACCGCCTCAGACGTTGAAACAATTATAGAGCCTGAACGGGAAGGTAGGTGCCCCGAGCCGCTTCATAAGTCGAGCTACACATAAATGCCTCATTTTCTTTAAAATTTTAAAGAATAAGGGAAAGTTCAAATGGACCCCAGAATGTAGGAAAGCCCTGGATAAACTAAAGGCCTACTTAGGCACTGCACCCCTTGGACAAGACCTTTTTCTCTACTTGGCCAAGTCAGAGAGGGCGGTAAGCTACGTTCTAATACATGAAAGCGACGGGTGCCAACGACCGGTGTACTATACCAGTAAGGCTATGATGGACGCGGAAACCCGTTATCCAGAAGTTGAAAAAACTGGCTTTGACACTGGTAACATCTGCTAGGCGATTACGTCCCTATTTCTAAGCCCACAGGATAGTGGTGCTGACCAACTTCCCTTTACGCCAAGTCCTGCAAAAACTGGACGTCGCTGGGAGGTTGATGAAATGGGCACTGGAACTCAGTGAATATCATATACACTACCAAGCCAGACCCTTTGTGAAGGGGCAGGCAGTAGCCGATTTTGTCCTGGAACTCACCTCACCACTGGAAAGGTCAGAAGAAATCTGAGTCCTTGAGGATTCAAGGGGGTAAACGCTTCATGTTGATGGGTCCTCCAACACAAAGGTTGTGGAGCTGGTTTGCTGTTGCAGTCGCCTGAAGGGGATCGACTTGAATATGCCCTCCGGTTCAACTTTCAAGGATCCAACAACGAGGCGGAGTATGAGGCCTTAATCGCTGGACTGCAGATAGCCATGGTGATAGGGCAAAAAGGCTCGACATCATGAGCGACTCTTAGTTGATCGTTCGCCAAGCTTCGGGGGTATACCAGGCGAAGGAAAAGCGAATGATGGCATACCTAGAAAAGGTCAAGCATTTGTTGTCCTTGTTTGAAGAGGTGTAAATCTAACAGGTACCTAGGTCCCAAAATGCTAACGCTGATGCCTTGGCCAAGTTAGCAGCTGCTTACGAAATTGAAATAGCCAGGACCATGCCAGTAGAGATTTTAGACAGGCCAAGCATCACCACCGAGCTGCTACACGAGATTAGCGAGGCAACACCAAGTTCGCCTGTAACATGGATGACCCTTTTCCTTGAATACTTAGGGGAAAGGAAGTTGTCAGACGACAAAAAAGACGTCCGACGGCTCAAATTCAAAACTTTCAAATACGTAGTGCAAGGAGGTAAGCGGTATAGGAGGGGGTACTCTTTACCTCTCCTCAGGTGCTTAGACCCTAGCGAGGCCACTTATGCAATGCAGGAAGTGCATGAAGGTGTCTGTGGCAATCATGAGGGGGCAAAGTCCCTAGCCAAGAAGTTAGTCATGCAAGGTTATTTTTGGCCAACCATGACTGAAGATTCCAAAAAATATACTCGAGCCTACGACAAGTGTCAAAAGTTCGGTACCATCCAGAGGCAGCCGCCCGAGGTCCTAACTAGCATGATGGGACCATGGCCGTTTGCACAATGGGGGTAGACCTTATAGAACCCCTACCAGTTAGGCGAAGCTAAGTCAAATTTGCACTGGTAGCAGTGGATTACTTCACCAAGTGGGCGGAGGCAGAGGCTCTGGCGACTATCACTGAAAAGAAGGTAACAAAGTTCATTTGGAGGTGCATAGTATGCCAGTTTGGGATACCCTGAACCCTCGTCACTGACAAGGGGAAGCAGTTTGACAACCAAGCTTTTTGACAATTCTGCTCTGAGTTGGGGATTCAGAAAAACTTTTCATCTCTAGCTCACCAACAAGCCAATGGGATGGTGGAGGCGGTAAACAAGATCATCAAGAAAAATCTAAAGACCAAGCTGAAAAAGCTTGAAGGGGTCTTGGGCGGAAGAACTCCCACAAGAATTGTGGGTGTATCGTACTACAACCAGGACATCGACAGGCCAAACCCCTTACTCGCTAGCCTTTGGCGCGGAAGCAGTAATTCCAGTCGAAATAGGACTTCCATCCCCGCGGGTAGAGTCTTTTAACCCAACTGAAAATGACCAGCAGCTGCGGATGGGTCTGGATCTCCTGGAAGAAAAAGGGACACAACCCACATAAGAGTGGCACGGTACAAAGGCCGAATTTCCAAGTACTACAACTCTCGAGTCAAGGCAAAATGCTTCCAAATTGGCGACTTGGTGCTGAGAAGAGTGATGTCAAACACAAAGGAACTCAATAGTGGGGTCTAGGGCCAAATTGGGAAGGACCATACAAGGTCACTAAAGTGGCACGCCCAGGCATATACTATATCGAGAACATGGACGGGAGTAAAATCCTCTATCCTTGAAACGTCGAACACTTGAAAAAGTACTTTCAGTAGATTGTAATTCAAGTTGTTGATGAATAAAAAGTGATGTCACCAGTATATGAGATAGAGAAGAAAGAAAGAAGCAAAAAAAAAAGTTCATCATTTCATTCAAAGAAAAAGTTCTTGGGTTACAACCTAGATGAAAAAGTAAAGACTGCAAAATAAAGTACTAAAAGGTAAAATGGAAGGCAAAGTAAAAGTCATCAAGGCCCTCTAGAGTTGCGCCTGCTAAAAGATGGTCGGACGGGTCCGGCTTGGGCACGTGCTGTCCTAGTTGGAAGAGCCTGACTTCTGTCGGGCACGCCTTGAAAGATGCGAGAATCATAACAAGCAGCTTGGGCCGAGTCACTTGGAAGTCCAGACTCGAAGGCTGGCAGAGAAGGATCGGTGACTCTTTTCGCGGTGCTGGAACAAAGTGACCGAAAGAGAGGAAGAAGGTTGCCATATCTAACCCCCTCTTGGATTCGATCCAATGCCCAGCCAATGGCAGCCTTGCTGGCGTTGTTTTCCAGAATCACAAAGGCAGGAGAACCTTTCACAAGGTTAGCTAGATATGCAGCATTCTTAAGCTTCCCTTAAGCACAAGCCAACTCTCGTCCAAGGAGGGCGATCGTAGCCAAGTCATCTTGGCGTGCGCGGGCAGCTAGACTCCAGGTTATTTCGACAGAGGTACGGGAGGCGGCTAAGGCAGCCTCGGCGACTCGTTGAGCTTCTCGAGCCTGTGCCAGTTCCCACTTGAGCTTGTCAGTACTGGTAGATAAGGAAGAGCGGGCGTGACGCAATCCTCCGAGAGATGGCGAGAAGCTCAAGTAAAGTGCATGAATGCCTGCAAAAAGAAACCAAGGTACAAGTTAGCATGCGTACTCAAATCAAAGTATAACTGTGAAAAGTAGGGTCGTTATACCTTGTGCATCAGACGAGTCCCCTTTTCCAGGACCTAGGAGGCATCTCCTAGGAGAAAAGTAACTGAAAAAGACCCCACTTCTCTCCACAAGTTGGAGGCTAGAGTTTTTTCCTTCTATGGGTCCAAGGTGGGACTGTACGGCCTTGACAAGAGGTAGGAGTCGAATCTAGGGGGAAGGTTTTGTACAGGCGTCCGAGGCCTGCATAAGCCAGTCCGAGCCAAAAAGAGTACATGGTCAAGTCCGAAACTGGGTCTGTCGAACTCCAGGTCCGACCCAACATCCAAGTCCTTCAGAACTTCGGACAAAGGAAGATCTTCGTCGTCACCAGGTGGAAGAGAGCAGCCCTCCGAAGTAAGGTCCACCGTATCGTCGGTGGGAGGCCTAGTAGGGGGCGGGACGTTGGGCGCTCACCGCATCAAAGGCGCGCCTCAGCGAAGGCTCATAGTCTATGACAACTGGAACGGTAAAAGGTGTCAACTCATGTTTCTAGTGCTCAAAGCATGCTAAATTCAAGGAAAAAGTAAGCTGCATACCTGGAGCGGATCCCTCCTGCGAGACAGGTGACTCCGAGTTAGAATCAGCTGGCACTGCAGAATCTAGAATGAGGTTGTAAAGCGCCAGCGAGTTCGTGGTCAGGTACTGCACACTGCGAGTTACCTCCTCGGGGAGGGATATCACAGACTCGTAAAACTTCATTACCTGAGAGCGGGGATACAGTTTCATGTGCACTGTAAACACAAAAGTTAGTACGGTGCCAAAAGTTAGATAAGCCAAGGCGAAAGTAAGTGTATCATATGTCCCGAAGACAGTGGGAGTTACCAGCGAGGCATCGGCGCCTAAAGCCGCCCAAGGTCCTCCAGCAAAGAACCAGCGCTCCTTCCACCCATTCTAAAAATTTGGGCACCCTACCAAAGGAGAAAGCTTGCTTCTAGGGGTCAGGTAGCAGCCCACAGTGACATCGGGATGCTGGCAGAAGCGGTAAAGTGAAAGAAGGTCTCTAGCACTAGTGAGACCTTCGAAGCCGGTATACGCCCAAAGCTGTGAACACCGAAGAAGACATTCCAGGCATTGGGAGCCAGTTTCACTAGAGCCAGCCATGTCATACCCAAGAACTCTTGAAGAGGCAGTATGAGGGGAAGCCGAACTCCTCGGTCAAACATGGTGGTGTAGAGGGCCACCTCGCCCGGAGGAGGATTGGCGTATGTTTTCGAAGCCAGAGGAAGTCGAAGAGTGATTTCGGTCGGGATAAGAAACTTGGCCCTAAAGGTGGTCCAAATCCTCTTGAGTCAAAATAGACACTGCCATTTGAGATCCCGACCCCACCGCCAAGGCTCTTCGCCGAGTCCTCTTAAGTGAGAAGGAAGCTCGAATGTGAAGTGATTCGGTCTCAAAGTCAGACGAAGGATCCATAACAGCTAGAGTAAGAAGTAATCTGCAATTAACTAAGTTAGGGAAAAGGCGAGTCTCTAAGAGAGCCTAAGTACCCTACGAAATTCGAAAAGGAGTGAAAAGGGCAAGACTTTTTATAAAAGTGCCTAAGTAACCTAATTGTTTCAAAAAGCGGTGAAAAAGGCAAGACTTTTAATAAAAGTGCCTAAGTAGCCTAAAAATCTCAAAAGGAAGTAAAACGGGCAAGACTTTCATAAAAAGTGCTTAAGTAGCCTACAAAATTCGGTAAAGAACTCTAAGGGGTTAGTCTTTGAAAAAAGAGCCTACATAATCCAAAAATTAGGGCATACATGCATAACGGTAAAAAATCGAAAAAGTGCCTAAGTAAGGGTGAAATTTTCGAAAATATGTCTAACCGTTAGTGTAAAGTCAGGAAAAAGGATAATACGTACCGAAAAAAGTAAGGCGAGGCAAATGCTTTCCAAAAATCCAAAACGCAAAACAAGTCTCCCCCACGCTTTGAAAAAATAAAAAATGCTAGTCCAGTGAGAGACAATTTTCGGCCAAAGTAGGGTTAAAAAGGGAAGTAGTTTTGGAAGGGATTTTTTATGGAAAAGTTAGGTTATGGGAAATCTCTAAAAGATAAATATTTTTCTAAAAAAGAGAAGTGATTTTTCATTGCATAAGACTATTATCTTGGAAAAGATATTCTTAGAAATAAGAATATGGTCATTTTAAATTATTCTTGGAATGAATATTTCCTTAACCTTAAAAATTTATTGGTTTGAATATTATTTAGGAAAAGATATTCTTGAAAAAGAATATGGCCTAAGTGATTTTCAAGGAAATACTTCAGTAAAAAGGTAACTTTGTAACATCCGAAACATCAAAAAATAGGCAAGTACATAAACTACTCTTCACATTCTAGCATACTCGGAAATGAAGAGTGGGTGGAATGTTAAAAGTTAAAAATATCCCAAAAGACTCAGAAGAGATTGAGACCTGCACGAAAGACAACTAAGCCAACGCCAACCCCCTGGAGTCGGCCAAACGCCATTGTCAACCCCCCTGGGGTCGGCCAACGTCCTTGTCGACCCTGGCCGACCCCCCAGGGGTTGGCCTCGCCACTTTCGACCCTTTGGGGGTCGGCCAAATGGAGGCCACAACCCCCTAGGGGTAGGCCAAATCCATACCGACCCTCTAGGGATCCTCCACGCAAGTCCGACTCCCCTGGGAGTCGCCAAAAGAAGGCCAGAACCCCCTAGGATCAGCCCTTGCAGCCTTACCCTTCTCGCGTCCGGCAACGAGTAGGTCAATTCGAGTGGATTGTCCGTGGAGGTCAGAACTCCTTCTAGAGTCGACCAAGCCCAAGTAACGTGTGGAGGCGCTGCACCCCGTAGCGTCCTCGGTTACAACGAGTAGGCCAACCCGAGTGGGTTGGCCGTGGAGGTTAGAACTCTACTGTAGACGAGTCGACCGAGTCCAAGTAACATTTAGAGGCGTCGCACCCAGTGGTGTCCCCCGTTACAACGAGTAGGCAAGCCCGAGTGGATTGGTCGTGGAGGTCAAGAGTCTCTCCCAGGAGTCAACCGAGTCCAAGTAACGCAGGCGGACACTGCACCCCGTGGCATCCCTGGTTACAATGAGTAGGCCAACCCGAGTGGGTTGGTCGTGTAGGTGAGGTCCTGTAAGGGTTCACCGAGTCCAAAGCCGACCTCTAAGGAGGGCGGTCGAGTAGGCTGACCCGGGTGGGTTGGTCGTGGAGGTTAGGACTTTCCTGTAGATAAGTCGACCAAGTCTAAAGTAGCACTATGGAACGCGACACACCTGTGGCATCCTAGTGCTGCAACGAGAAGGCTGCACCCCTAAGGGGTCGGCCGTGGAGGTAAGGACCTGCCAAGGTTGACCGAGTCCAAGTAACTTCGGAGTCAAAGCCGTTACACCTCCGAAGGGTAACGGTCAGGAGTTACGCCGGTATTCATACCTGGCTTAATGACGAACGTTTCTAACGGTCGATCATTATGTCGCCATAAGTGAGCTGCATCGGTTACAATACCGGTTCCTATAAGAGTCAAGTCATTTCTCTCTTTCAAGGAGCGATTCCTAAGCTAAGTATTCTTTAGCTATTCCTAAGTTTCAATTTTACTCTCCCTAAACTCGTTTCTGACTTAGGCATCGGAGGCCCTGTGGCTCACACCACACTGGTGTGTCCTAAAATTGGTCTTTTTTGCAGGCCTTTTCGTCCTCAGATAAACAAATACACTGTGGATATCCGTTGACCATTTTTCGGCATCAAGATTAGTAAAAAATGGTGTTGTGACTAGGTTAGAGATGAACACTTTACCTATATGTGAATCTTGCATAGAAGGAAAGATGATCATAAGACCATTTACAACAAAGGGCACAAGAGCCCAGCAAATCTTAGAACTTGTACATTTATACTTAAGCGGTGAAATGAATATTAAAGCTAGAGCACTGTATTAGTACTTTATTTCCTTTACGAATGACTACTTAAGATATGGTTACTGATAAGCTCCAAGGTTGCTTGGTTTTACAAAGCTAGAGGTCCTTCTAGGATCCTTGTAAAAACTCACAATTAT
>JBBMEG010080344.1:0-11739 GCA_037832605.1 Cyclanthera cordifolia | reverse complement strand
CTAGCTGTCCCTGTGTACCTCTCTGGCTATTGGTTATCCTCTGTACAATTGGTTATTCCTTTGTGTATTTAAAGGGGTCATTTTCCCCTCAATCAATATACAATTAAAATCATTATGAGCATTTCTTCTTCTCGTTTCTTCTCTCTGTCTCACCCTAAAATCAAACTATAACTTGTAGCAATGCCTCGTAGCTAGGACTTATCTATAAACTCCATTTTCTCTTTACAATGAGATAAGGCAATGGAGTGGTGGGTTTACTTGCACTTATCATGTTATTTACCTTGAGTATTGTAATTTTCTTACATGATCGATCTGATTGAGTTCAATTTTTTTTTTCTCAATCTTTCTATTTTCAGGATTTGACTAGCATTATACCTAAGGATACCCTTCTTTGGAAGCTGGAGCTGCTCAACTCAGCTGCTGCTTATGCTAATTCTCGTCTCCATGCTGTTAAAGCCGAAGTACTTGTGCTTGCTAGGTTTTTACCCAGAACTGAGTTTGTATGCATGCTTGTGAGTGGTGTGTTTTTTTCTTCGATTATTAACTAAACTTTTATCAAAAGGATTAAAAGATTCAATAGCAAAATAAATAAAGCCCATAAAAAGTGAAGACTAAAACAAGGCCTTTTAAAAAAGAAAAAGAAAAAAGAACTAGATTCCTATTGGCAAAAGAAAGAAAGAAAACACAGGCGCATACAAAAATACAACCGAAGCTAATTGGGGAGACTGACTACAAAAAAGGGCTCTAATCTAGTAAATTAAAGCCTAGAGGACAATTACCAAAAAGTTTCATAACTGAGACCTAAAGAGAAATTTGAAATCTTACTATGCCCATATACCACCCGAAGATCTTTTGACCCATCTAAATTTTGTAATTTCATAGATCATTGAAATTGTTTCTTATCCCGTAAAATAATTTTCGATCTCAAGTTGGCTTCCTATCATTGAGCTATCATGAATATGTTCCTGCCAAATTGATTTCTGTTTGAGTTAAATCCTCGTACTCAATAATCAGATATCAGAATTTGATTGTCTCGTAGTTGGTCCAATTTTCTTATAATTAATTAGAATTTGTTATGCTGACAGTGGTAAGGATAACGTAGTTCCAAGTGGAGATGAAGCCCAACGTCTACGAAAATCATTAAAGAATTGTACAGTTCGCTATTTCAAGGAAAATGGGCACGCCTTATTATTGGTATGTGAAAATTTGGTAGAGACTATTCTTTGCTAGTAGAAATCATATACTGGCGTTTGATTCACCAGAAAAGTTATTATTCATGCTATGAAATTCTCAAAACTACAATATATTCTCCAACTTATATAAATTTGAAATGATGATGTTAAACGTATTTACAAAAAGGATGAGAAACTGCTACAGTTAAAAAAGTTGAGGAAAAGCAAAGTTCTAGTACTTCGCAAAGAAAGCTTTTCCCTTATTATTATATAATAGGTATTACTTATTAGTGTTGGAATTATTTATATAATTCTATATAATCTGTATTTATTATATTTCTAATGTTAGGCCCATTAGTAGTTAGGTTTAGTGTTCTATTGCCTAATTTGGTTGCGCGCCTTGCCTACTAGTTGATGAAATTAAATTTACTCCAATCTATTAGCTTAAGCTTTTAAGTTGATTGGTGATTTATATAATTCAACGTGATATCTGAGCAGGATGTCCCGAATTCAAGTCCCTATCGTGTCGTTTTCCTCTCCCTTTAAAATGAATTCCACTTGTAGGACAAGTCCACAAGTGAGGAGGAGTGTTAGTTGATATAATTAAATTTACTCGAATCTATCAACTTAAGCTTTTAGGTTGATCGACGATTTACATAATTCAACATGCCCCCTCAAGATGGCGCAATTTTTAAGAAGACTATCTTGAATTAGATCCAAATTTGTGGCCTAAAATACTCGCCTTGGCTTACTCGCTTGGGTCAGATCTGAATTTTTAGAATCATCAAATGTTCGCTTAAGTTCTTGTACGCTTGGATGAGGTCCTTGGAATTTTGGGAGACCAATAACTCACATCGAGCTCTGATACCATCTTAGTTTTGAGATCAAATAATATATATTGTTATATTCAATATGTGCATTCTAGACCTTCTTATATAGTAGAAAGACCTCTTCAGAAACATTACAAATATGGAATTAAATCATTATGAAATACAATCAAGAGGAGTGTTCTACCAACTATTCTATTCTACTATTAATACATATACCTTAGTTAGAATTATAACACTCATTCTCAAGATAGATTAAAGATATCTTCCGTAGCCAGCTTGTCAATCAATCAGCCAAATTGCCTCTTTGGAAGTCCTTTGGTATCAACAATTTTCTCTAACGGAGGAAGATAACGAATGCATATTGAACTGTCATCAATTTTTTCCTTGATAAAATGCTTATCAATCTCAATATGTTTTGTTCTATCACTTAGAACTGGATTATTAGCAATAGAGAGTGAGTCTTTATTGTCACAATAAACACGTATAGGTGTCTTCAAAGGAATCTTCAATTCTTCGAGTATTTTCTTTATCCATATACCTTCACAAATTCTATGAGCTAAAGCTCTAAACTCTACTTCAGCATTGCTCCTAGCTACCACATTTTGTTTTTTACTTCTCCAAGTAACAAGGTTTTCTCCAACAAAGGAACAGTAATTAGATGTGGATCTTCTATCTGTAGTACTTCCTGTCAAATCTGCATAGTATAAACTTCTACTTGAAACTTATTTTGCTGATTTTGCTTTTTAAATAAAATGCCTCTACCAGGAGTCCCTTTTCCTCATAATTCTATAAGCAGCTTCGAAATGAGTTAGTCCAAGTGCATGCATAAATTGATTTATCATGCTCACAACATATGAAATATCAGGACATGTATGTGACAAATAAATCAATCTTCCAACAAGTCTTTGATATTGCTCTCTATCATTTATTTCTTCTGCCTTTTCCACCTGCCGTTTTAAATTAGGTTCCCTAGGAGTTTCAGCAATCTTGCATCCAAGTAATCTAGTTTCTTCAAGTAAGTCAAGAACATATTTTCTGTGATTAACAAAGATGCCTTTCTTCGATCTTGCAAACTCTATTCCCAAAAAGTATTTCAACAGTCCTAGGTCTTTGATTTGAAACTCACTTGTAAGATTTTTTTTTAGATCGGCCAGAATAATTTCATCATCACCTGTGAGTATAATAACATCTAATAAACTGTAGGTTATATTGAGCTTTTTAGTATTATTCTTGTAAATATAATAAGGGAAATATATCTTATTATATTGATTATTAGTTTCCTTTTCTAGATAGGAATGCTACTGTTACTATTTAAGTAACTTATTGTGTATCATTATTTTTTAGAGAAATCAAACATAAAGTTTTTTCCTTTCTCACATTATTTTTGACATAAACAATCATAATTGAGATTTTATTATCCTCACAATGTTTATAGAATATAGTATGATTAGCTTGACTCTGAAGAAATCTATAGCTAGACACAACTTTTCCAAATCGCTCAAACCAAGTTTTTGGAGATTGTTTATGACCCCATTTAGAGATTTCTTCAATTTGCAAATTCTACTACCAAACCTGGTGGTAAGTTCATAAAAACCTCCTCCTCAAGATTGCTATTTAGAAAACTATTTTTCACGTCAAGTTGGTAAAGTGGCCAATCTAAATTTACTGCAAGTGATAGAAGAACTCTAATAGAGTTAATTTTAGCAACATGAGCAAAGGTTTCCTGATAGTCAATCTCATATGTCTGGGTAAAACCTTTAGCTACTTGTCTAGCCATATCTCTCAACTTTTCAATGTGCATTACATTTAATAGCGAACACCCATTTACAACCTACCGACTTCTTATCTCTTGGCAATTCCATAATTTCCCAAGTCCCATTTTGTTTTGGAGCATTCATCTCTTCCCTAACTGCTACATTCAAATTTTTATCTTCTAATGCCTCATGTATATTCCTTGGAACAAATAAATCATTAATCCTAGATGTGAAGGCTTTATGAATATTTGATAAGTTTTGACATGACATGTAATTTGCATTAGGATATTTTGTACAACGTCTAGTACCTTTCCTAATGGCTATGAGAATATCAAGATCGGATGCATCAGACAAAGTATTTTGAATAGTTGAAGAAGGATTAATTGACAAAATAGGAAGGCTAGAAGGATTACCAAGTTTTTCAGTTTTATTTAGAAGAGTCTTAGATTGTACGTGTGTAGGATCAACTATCTGGTCTTGGTTCTTCCGTTTGAGATTTTTTTTAGTATAAAACTGTTACTCAGGAACTAGGTCAGTAGGATCATTTTCTAGTATTTCTCCCCCTGATTGAGAACTTTCAACATTTGGCATCAAATGACTAGTTGAAGACTCACAAGACCAGAGAGTAGATTTGAAATATTCCAAAAAATTCTCTTCTAATATTGGTTGCTCCTCTCGAGGAGAGCTCTCGGTAAATTAAGGTTGGCTTTCAAGAAAAGACGCATCCATACTGACAAATATTTTTTTGGTTGTAGGATCAAAATATTTATAACCTTTTTTATATGAAGAGTAACCCAAGAAAATACATTTAACAACTCTATGATCAAGTTTTGAGCGAAAATGACTAGGGATGCGAACATAAGTAGTACACAAAAAAACTATGAGAGGTAAATCAGAGTATATGCGAGATGTTGGAAAAATATTTTTAAAACAATCAATGAGAGTTTTAAAATTCAAAATCTTACTAGACATTCTATTTATGAGGTAAGTAACTGTAAGAATTGCTTCACCCCATAAATATTTTAGAACATGCATGGAAAACATTATAGCATGGGCAACTTCGAGTAAATGACTATTTTTTTTTTCAGCCATCCTATTATGTTACGAAGTATCTTGACATGCAGACTAATGAATAATACCGTTTACTTTTATAAAATTACCTAAGAAACACAACTTGGGTATTGAGGTTATGATAAGTAAGAAACACATCTTCCTGTCTCAAAGAAAGTATGTTCTTCATTTGTTATCTGAAAATGGTAAGTTAGGTGTGAAACCGTGTAGTACTTTGATGGTTCCTAATTCGCAGCTTGTTGAAGATGGAAAAACATTTTCAAATCCTGAGAGATACATGAGAATGGTCAAGAAATTTAATTACTTGACGTTATACGACCATATATATCATACTCGGTAAGCGTAATAAGTCAGTCTATGTTGTCTCTTACGGTGGATCATTTGGGTAGCTGTAGAATAGATTTCGAGCTATTTAAAATCTGCACCAGGAAGAGGAATATTGTATGAAAACTATGGACCCATAATATTGAGTGTTTTTTGAATGCGGACTAGGTAGGTTCCAAGGATGATAGAAGGTCTACCTTGGGATAATGTTTCTTTGTGGGAGGCAATTTTTTTTTAGAAACTGAGACGTTTTATTAAAATATGAGAAGTATTACAAAGAAGATAAAACAAAAAGAAAAAGAAACATGTGAAATATTGTGGGAGGAAATTTAATGTCATAGGAGTATAAGAAACCGAATGTGGTCTCACGTTCAAGTGCTGAATCAGAGTATAGAGTGAGGCTCAATCAACAAGTGAAATATTGTGGTTAGTCTAACTAGTGGATGAAATTGGAGTGAAAACCACTGTAACTGCATAATTATGGTGTGAAAATCAAACGACTATTCATATTGCCTCAAATTCGGTATTTCATGAGAGGACCAAGCATATTGAAGTAGATTGTCATTTCATCCTTGAGAAAATACAAAGAGGTTTGATTTCTACGAGTTATGTAAAGACTGTAGAATAGTTGGGAGATATCCTCACTAAAGCTTTGAATGGAGCACGAATAAGTTAGCTCTGTAACAAGCTGGACATGATAGACACATGTGCTCTATCATGAGAGGAAATGTTGGAATTGTTTACATAATTTTGTTTATTTTGTATTTCTAGTGTTAGGTCCATTTACACCAGTTAGGCCCAATAGTACTGTTCTATTTGTCAACAAGAGCAGTAGCTCAACGACATCAAGGTCATTGGGCATATCCCACCTCATTGCTGTAATCTAAAAAAAAAAGTATTATTGTATTCCCTGTATAAAGGCATTGCCTCTATGAACGAAATCCTGATGACTTTTTAGTCTCAATATTGTTTACATTTAGTTATCTTTGTTAGCTGTTTATTGTTCTACTATACTTAGATTTATGAATGTTTATGGGTAAGAATAGAATTGATGTATTCATTCATTCAAGAGGATACATGTATATAGACTAGAAGGAAACTCAAACCACGAATAGGAAATACGATAAAGGACAAGACTAATAAAAGACTAAAATCATGTCGACTATAATAATCCCTGTAACTCTAAAACTCACCCTCAAGCTAGAGCATATATGTTAACATGCCCAATTTGTTGCAAAGATAACACACTCACTTCAACACTTTTGTTAAAATATCCCTTAACTGATCTCCTGTCGACATTATTCTCGCTGTATTTTCTCATGATCTAAGTGACAATCAATCTTAATATATTTGGTTCACTCATGAAACACCGAATTCAAAGCGATATAAATAGCCTTCTGATTATCACTTCATAATTTGATCGAAGTCAAAAACTCGAAGACTAATTATTCCATAAGTTGAAGTATCCATATTACTTCACATACTAATTGAGCCATAGTTCTATATCTTGAATTATCACTCGATTATGAGACTACACCATCTTCTTACATTTTCATGAGACCAGGTTACCTCTCACCACAATATCCAAAAGTCAACCTCCTATCATCTCTTGATACTGCCCAATGAGCATTTGAAAAAGATTCCATTCTTATATGACCATGATCTTTATACAAGATCCCTTATCTAGGTGCAACTTTCAAAATGAACTGCTGCCCAATGGTCCACTATTCGAGATGTCCATTTTCCTAGCGGGGTTGGGGACGGAGACGAAATGTTCCCCATTGCCTAAATGAAGCCCGCTTCCACGATCTTCGCCCCAATTTTTTTTTAATTTTTATTTGTTTTTTAATATTCTTCTTTATATTTATTCCTTTACTTTTTATATAAAAAATATATATATGTTGGTAAAATTACATATTCAAATGAGTTTTTGTTTAAAAGTTTACAATATAATTGAAACTCGATGAATATTCTCTAAAAACATTTAATTATTTGAATTTATTACTTAAAAAATATTCAAAAAAAGAAAATAAAATAAATTGAAAAAGTTCCCTGCGGTTACTCGGCGGTGAATCCCTGTCTCGATCCCCGTGAAAAAACGGTGAATTTCTTGGGGACGAGGATTAATTTTGAAAGCGGGGGCAGGGACGGGGAAGCGATTCCCCGACCCCACCCCGCCCCGTGGACATCCCTATCCGACTTATAATGCTTACATAATAAGCTATGTTCAGTCGTGTGTAAGATAATTTATTTTCTCAACTAAGCTCCTATATCTTTCAAGATCTTCAAATGGTTCTCCTTGCTTTGCAAAATCCATACCGCATAACATTAGAGTATCACACGGCTTAGCTCCCAATTATCTTTGAAAGTGATGCTGCCTTCATTGCAACCTTGATCTCATGTGTACGTATTGAATTTGAAATTACGGATCTTTGTGAATTGAAGTATTTTCCTTGTCTTGTGGTTTCTCGTGGCTCTTTCGCTTTAATTGTGTGTCAAGACACAATACACTCTTGACCTTCTTAAGCAAGTCAATATGACCGACTACAACACCTGCTTAACACCAAGGATGCCACTTCTGCTACAGAGTTGCTTAAAGATGCAACCGAATATCATAGCATTGTTAGAGCTTTACACTACCTTTGGTTGTTCATGTAATTAAATTTACTCTAACCCAATAGCTTAAGCTTTTGGGTTGGTTGGTGATTTAATATCTTCAACATGGTGTAAGAGCAGGAGATCTTGAGTTCAAGTTCTTGTCGAGTCTTTTCCTTCTCAATTAAAATTCAATTTCATTTGTAGGACAATTCTCAAATTTTCAAGCCCGAGTGAGAGGTGTGTATGATGTAATTAAATTTATTCCAACTCCAACTTAAGCTTTTTGGTTGATTGGTGATTTAACATGTTCAACAACCTTAACTTCACAAGACCAACATACCTTTCACAGTGTATAAAGCTTGCCAAAAGATGCATAAACCCTGTCAGGTTGATCTTGATACTGTTAAGCGTATAGTATGCTACCTGCAAGGCATTCTTAATGAGTTTTGTTTATTCTAATGCTTTAATATTACTGTCTCATTCAAGTTAACAAAAATGTTTTGCGTGTGATTAAGAAAAATACTGTAAAGAGAGCTGCACCATGCTTGTAACACTTTTCTTCTTTTTATCTTTCAAGTAAAATCATATGACTTATCACCATGGTATCATGTGACAGGAAGATGGTATTGGTTTAATGACAATAATTAAAAGCACTTTCAAGTATCGTCGATCAAGAAAGCGTGATGCTGTTACAGATTATCTTCCGCCCAGTTTAGCTGAGTACAACTATGCTTTTACTCAAGTGACGGGGTAATTTTTACATCAATTAATGCTTTATTTCCTCCCTCTTTGTAGTTGCCTTAGGTAGAAATTGTGTACGTGATAAGTAGTCAAATTCTTGATGTGGTATAATATTAATCTGTATGTTCAATTGGGCTTTTTCTGGTATATTCAAACATATGCAAGGTTTATTTATATAGGAGAAAGATTCATTAAATAATGACAAAATGAAGGCAAAAAGACCTAATATTTACACACAAATATTTATAAATATTGAAAAAATGCAACAATGTATTCCAAACTGCAACCATTTTTGGAATATTGTATATTTATTGTCTATATCTCTACTTGATTTTTGTGTTCATTTATTTAATTTATGTTCATTTAGAAAATGAAAGAATACACAGATAATACAGAAAAGATTTAGAGTGTGTTCGGGGAAGGGGAATAACAATAAAGATTTAGAGTGTATTTAATTTATCAAATTGCCGATTTCTTCCCCAAATTGGCCGATTTCTTCACTATTCCCTTCCAATCTGCACGATTTCTTCACTCTTCTCCCCTAATCTGCTCGATTTCTTCACCATTCTCTCCTGATCTGCTCGATTCTTTCACCCTTCTCTCTTGATTTGAAGCTTCTCTACCTCCCCAAGTTCGCGATTTCATCTTTCTACCATTTGGTTCGTTTTTCTCTCTTTCTCCCTTCTCTCTAATTTTTTATTTCTGTTTTTTTTTTCACTAGCTTAATTCGGTTTGTTTCTTCTCTGCCATTTAAATGTAATTTGGATTTTTTTCTCTAGCTTAATTTATGATTATAATTTTAATCTTAATTGATTTAGTAATAATAATTATTATAATAATGTTTAGATGTGCTGTTTTGTTTCTATATGAATTATGAACCTTCGAGGTATGAACTTGTGATTTGTGAATGTGTAAAGTTGTGAAAGGAGAGTTTTTGGATTTGTGAATGTGCAAATGGGAAGTTTTTGGATTTTAAGGTTGATGAAAGGAGAGAAGAAGGGAGGAGAGGAAGTGGAGGAAGAAGAAGAAATTGACTGATTTTGAGATATAAAGTATTTGTTTAGGAATTTTTGAATTGGTGTTTTGTTCTAGAGAAGAGAGGTTTGGAAAAAAACTTTTTTTTTGAAATTTGTGTTGAGGAAATTAGGAGAGATTAGAGATTAGATGAATTTGATATAATATAAGGTTTTCTTTACACATTCACAAATCACAAGTTTACATTCTAGACTTCTAGCTAGATTGATGATTAGGTTAGGTAGGGATAGGGATAGGGTGATTCTATAATCCATCATCTATATCTATCTATTGAGATCTTGTGTAATGTGTTGACTGTGTTGTGTGTGTAATCAGAGACTCGAAGTGTAGTGTCTAGTATCTATTCAATATGGGTGAAGATAGTTTGAGAAAAGATTCTGCTTGGAAGTATGCTAGATTGGTAAATGGCGAAAACCTTAACTCTATGGTATGTAGTTTTTCTTCTAAGGTAACAAAAGGAGGTGTTTATAGAATGAAACAACACCTAGTTTGGGGTTATAGAAATGCACAACATGTAAAAAATGTCTTGAACATGTAAAAGAACTCAAAGCATATATGCCAAAAAAAAAGAAGGTGAAAGAACAAAGAAATTTGATAATTCTTGAAGATGATTATACATTTGAAGAAGATGATGAAGATGAGGCCGAATATACTTCTACTTACGATTCTTCTGGTAACAAGAGGTCGCCTATGATGTCATCATCAACAAGTTCAAACATTGTAAAGAAGGAAAAACAAAAGGGTCCAATGGATGCTTATTTTGCTCGAAATCCAAAAAATGTGATTCCAAATCCGAAGGATGTAAAAGGAAAGCAAACAACCTTAAATGCTTCTTACAATAAGGAGATGAGGGAAGATGCCATCTAAAAAGTTGCTCGATGGTTTTATGATTGTGGAGTACCCTTTAATGGTTGTAATTATAGTAGCTTCGGACCTATGATTGAAGCATTAGGTAAATTTGGTTATGGTATGAAACCACCCACTTATCATGAATTAAGAGTTACATGCTTGAAGAAGGAATTGTCTAAAACAAATGAACTGATGAAGGGTCATAAGGAAGATTGGATGAAAGTTGGATGCACCATCATGACCGAAGGATGGACAGATCGAAGAAATAGGACTCTACTTAACTTCCTAGTTAACAGTCCTAATGGAACAATGTTTATTGAATCAATTGATATAAGTTGAATTATTAGACGGAATGAAAATGTTTGAATTATTAGATGATTTTGTAGAACGAATTGAAGAGTATGTGATATAAGTTGTTACTAACAGTGCATCTGTAAACGTGATGACAAGTACTTTCTTTATTATCTATTAGGGAGATTATTAGAAGCAAAACGACCTCACTTGGTTTGGTCACCATGTGCTGTTTATTGCTTGGATTTGATGTTGGAAGATATCTTCAAGATCCCTAATATACGAAAAACATTGCAAAGAGCCTTGGAGGTTAGCAATTTCATTTATGGTCGTCCTAGGTTGCTAAGCATGATGAGGAAATACACTAATAACATCGAGTTGATCAGATCGGCCAAGACTCGTTTTGCAACAACTTGTATTACGTTGTCAAGTATGCATCATCTAAGAACTAATTTGAGGACGATGTTTACTTCTGAAGATTGGATAACACAAATGGAGTAATGAACAACAAGGAAAAAGAGTAGTAAAAACAATCATGATGGCTAGCTTTTGGAACACTATCACTTTTTCTCTTAAAGTCTCAAGTCCTTTAGTGCGGGTTCTTCGCTTGGTCGATAACAAAAGGAAGCCTGCCATGGGGTATATTTATGAAGCAATGGATAGGGCTAAGGAAGCCATAGCAAACAACTTCAATGATGAAAACAAATACAAAAACGAATTTTCCATCATTGATAAAAGATGGAATCTTCAGTTGCATCGACCGTTGCATGCAACTGGAATTTTTCTAAACCCATAATTTTACTATTCAAATCCCAAGATTGCAAATGAATTTCAACTAGATTTCATTCATGCATGGAAAGAATGACTCATTCTTTAGAGATACAAGACAAAATATTTGAAGAACTTACCATATAAGAAAGCGGAAGGGTTGTTGGAACCACCAGGGCTATTAGACAAAGAAATAAAAGATCTCCAAGTAATTAACAATTTTGAATCTGAGTATTTGTTTATTTGGAAATTGAAAGTTCTTAACATCATTTTTAATCTAGATCTATATAGTGGAATGGTGGGATG
>JBBMEG010080343.1:0-47449 GCA_037832605.1 Cyclanthera cordifolia | reverse complement strand
ATGGCGTTGGCCGACCCCCGGGGGGTCGGCTTTGGTCCTTTGGTCCTTTGTTCGGGTCCCGGTCTCTTCCGAGACTTTCGGGCCATATTTTACGTCATAACAGTAATCATTTTTTAATAACATTAACTCATCTCGATGTTGAAGAAAGAGATATAGAAACTCGTAAGTAACAATGTCTTAATAAATTGTGGTTCATACAGAGTCAACTTTTTTAAATACTAGAGAACATACACGTGCATTACATTGCATGTGTACATGTGTAAATCATTTTAATATAATTTAATTAATTTAAAATTATTGTGTAAACTTTATTTTTAAAATTAAAAGTAATTTATTTTTCATATATATTTTAGTTGCCTTTCATAAATAGACTCTTTATATCTGATAATAAATTTTTAATACTTCTCCGAATTTAACATTTTAATAAACCTTTTATAAATAATTTGTTCGAAAGAGAGTACTCCTAATACTTAAGGATATTTGAAAACCTATATAAACTTCATTGTATTTACATTTTAACAATTACAAGAAGAAAAATAATGAAATAATTGACATGTATATGATGTGCTTTTTTATCTTTCAAAATTAGCAATTATACTTGGTGTTATAGCCTAAAAATATTCCGAAAGACTCGAAAGAGGTTGGGACCTGCACGAAGGACAACTAAGCCAACGCTGACCCACTGGGTCGGCCAAATGGAGGCATCGACCCCAGGGGGTCGGCCAAGTCCATTGCCGACCCCCCTGGGGTTGGCCAAAGTCATTGTCGACCCCCTGGTGCTCGGCCACGCCAGCGTAGACCCCCCGAGGGTCGGCCAAAGCCCTTGCCGACCCCTCTGGGGTCGGCCTCGCCATTGCCGACCCTCCGGGGGTCGACCAAATGGAGGCCATAACCCCCCGGGGGTCGGCCAAGTCCATTTTCGACCCCTTAGGGGTCGTCGGCCTCGCCATCACCGACCCCCCGGGGGTCGATTAAATGGAGGCAACAACCCCCCGAGGGTTGGCCAAGTCCATTTACGACCCCCCAGGGTTGGCCAAACAAGTCCGACTCCTCTAGGGGTCGAACAAGGAAGGACAGGACCCCCTCGGGGTCAGCCCTTGCAGCCTTACCCTTCTCGGGTCCGGCAACTAGTAGATTTATCCGAGTGGATGGGTCGTGGAGGTCAGGACTCTCCGAAGAGTCGACGGAGTCCAAGTAACATTTGAAGGTCGTGCACCTCGTGGCGTCGCCCGTTACAACGAGTCGGTCGACCGTGGAGGTCAGGACTCTCCGAAGAGTATACAGAGTACAGAATCAAAACCGTTACACCTCTAAAGGGTAACGGCCAAGAGTTACGCCGGTATCCATACCCGGCTTAATGGCGGACATTTCTAACGGTTCGATCGTTATATCGCCATAAGTGAGCCGCAACGGTTACAAGGCCGACTGCTATAAAAGTCAAGTCATTTTCTTCCTTTCAGGGGGGCAATTCCTAAGCTAAGTACCCTTAAGCTATTCTTTGTGCTTTAGTTATTTCTCCCTAAATACGTTTTCTGACTTAGGCATCGGAGGCCCTAGATTTGCTCTTTTGTAGGCCCTTTCATCCTCAGCTAAATAAATCTTTACTTTGGATATCCATTGACCATTTTTCTGCATCAACAGTTTGCACCGTCTGTGGGGACGAAAGTGTTCTACCTAAAACGCAAAAATGTGATCTAGGCTTTGGCTAGTGTATTGCTAACGCTTGAACATATACCTACACCTATAACTGGATGAGCTGCCGACTTGCTTATCATCATGGGGGACCTGATAGGTTCTTGTTCGCCTCACGCATGCAAGAGGTACCCTAGGAAACACCTGGGCCACATTGTTGCTTTACACCCATGTACCGAGACGTTCTGCCTAACTCGATAGGATCAAGTAATGGTTTTCGGGTCTCATGGCATCGGTTGTGAGACTTTTATTCGGTTAACATTATATGGTATGGGACGCGTGGCATAGGTATCCGAGAGTCAGGATACGTTCTCGTGTTTGTTTGTGCATGTTATTTTGTAGGCTTTTGATTATGCATGACTTTATGTTGTGTGCACCCCGTGCAAGGTTTCTTACTAAGTTGTCATAGACTCACCCTTCGTTTTATGTTGGGTTCTAGATTAAAACCACAGTTGCAGGTACTACGAGGGTGGATGACCGACAGTTAAGAATTGACCTAAAGGGGATGTGTATGTTCCATCGTTTTGGTGTCTTTCCTATATAGTTTGTCTTATTGCTTCTCTTTCAGCATGAACTGTTGTAATAATTTTTTTGAACTATTTTTAGTTTGATAACTGGGATCTCGAGACCTATGTTTTAACTGTTTGGCTTCCTAAATAGATTGAATGCTTTGTTTTGTACTTGCAAGGTAGTTTTAAATTACAGATGTGAGTTTGGAAAATTTTATGAAATTTTTTATAAATTTTTCATGCATTAGTAACCTTTGTAGTATAGTCTAAAGATCGTGAACCAGGTCGTAACAATAAATATGAAAAGAAATGACGAAATGAACTTGTTTTTATACATAAATATCGAGAGAAACTCTTTATGTTTCTAAACATTAAATATCATAAATATAACATCATCAATTATAATAAATAAAATTTGAAAATAAGTATCAACAAATATTTAAAAACCCCGTCTACTTTCCAAGATTTAAATTATTACCAACATTATTTATATCAACGTTTTTTTTATTGTGGCCATAATTTTTATTTTTTGTAAGCCACCTTCCCACGTACCTACTAAATTTGTTATGGCTGTACATATCATTACTCAATTCTCGTTTACTATTGTTGTTTTTTTCTTGTCAATTTTTTATTGAATGACATATTTGTAATTTAGGGGTAGCTCAAAAGTAAAATTATATAAAAATGAATTATTCCTTCATCCACATTTTAAGGTAGTATTATAATTAAAAATAATAAACAAAATTAACCAAATCCAGTTATTATTGTAGAAGGGAACTGAAAATGATTATCCAAATAATAGATACCAAAAAAGAGAATTATTTGAAGTAAAGAAAATAATTATGTGATTATCTATATTTAAGACGAAGATGAATAATTTTTTTAAAAATAAAATAATAAATATGATACTAAATGAAAAATAACTATGAAGAGAACAAAAAACTACTATAAAAAGAATTAAAAAAAATTTACGAGAATAAAAATGTGATTTGAGAAAAATGAAACTATAGGAGAATGATGTATCATTTTCGATAACTCAAACACGACGAATCATTCTCATTATCATTCTCCTCCGTCTTATTGGCTAAACACACCCCAAATGAAGTATATCCACAAGCTTACAAATTTATTTTAGTCAACAACTCAGTGAAGGCAGGAGTTTGAACAAAGACCTCTCAATCACGATGATCTATTGCTCTTTGTTAGCACCCAAAAGCGGTATAAGAAAATAATGCTTACAATATTTAGCCGATGCAAAACAAAATAATACTTGAGGGGGGGAAAATAATGGGAAATAAGTTGGTTTGACAGCACACAAGGGGTGGCACATTTCTTCGTTACAGCAAATGAAAGTTCATAAAACATCCAAGAGAATCAGCCAAAAATACAGTGATCAGAAGAAGGTTTAGAGAAACTTGTCTCAGCCTCCCACCACGCCAGGGATGGACTTTACTGGTTGCGAGTTCTGTTGGTGCTTTCTGCATTCCTTATAGGGTAAAAATATGGATGGGCCTGCATTTGCATCCACAATCAAATGCTAACTCCTTATAAAACAAACTATTACAATACATACATTCTAATAGTATTACGACATGGTATATGCACAACTTATATGTGCAAACATTCTAATCATTCGTCGAAACAGCAATAGCTCAGCGACATCAATATACACCCAAAGATTATGAGGTCACGAGTTTGAATTTCCTACTCCCAATTATAGTAATCTCAAAAAAAAGAAAACATTCTGATCATTCATTTGTCTCCAACCTGACCCAAGGGCATGATTGGAATGGTTTGAACAAGTAGTTGCACAAAATCAATTTTTGGATAATTAAGAAAAAAAGGTTGTGTTGCGAGGGGCTCTGTAGTGTTCGGGAAAGGTTGTTTGGAGGAGGGAATTAGAGTGAGGAGTTAGAATGAGGGATTGAACAAAGATTGGCAAAAAATAAAAAACAAAAAAAGATCAATATCAACTCATCATGCATTCAAATTCAATAGGAACAAAGATTGTCTGAGAAAGAAAAGAAGGATAAAATGCTTAAGTGCAATGAACTTTACCATCGCCTCTTTAGCAGTTAGCCTTTCTTGATGATCATAGCGTAACAATTTATCAACGAAGTCAACAGCCTTTCAAATGTAAATTAAATACGATCAGAAACAGAAACCTTAAACAAATAAAATACTCGGTCATATAAATGACAGTTTTACTAATCTTTTTACCTCAGGGACTGCCAGATGCTGATTGTCAACATGAATGAACTTAGTCCAAGCTTTTCGACTATGCCTTCATAAAATTTATAAGAAAATAAAGTAAGCAACAATGAAAGAACTCAGTTGTTGTGGCCAATTGCCAGCACAAAATAAAAATGCAAGTCAAGTTCTCGAACAAACCTCCCAACAAGAGTCGAAAGATGCGGGTCTAATTCTATCCGATATTTACTCAAATACGTGCTCAATTCATCAGTCCCCAACACCTGTTCCAGCAGAAGACCATAAACTATTAAAACCTTATCTCTCAAGGACAATAGAATTACTACTCATTTTATCCATTCAAAACTATATTCAGGTGAATGACACTCATACAATGTGCACTATTAAAATAAACCAAAGCCTTTCATCCCTCCACTAAGAGGTCAAATAACCTGGCATAAAATATGAAATGCTTCTCAAAGATGAGAAACCTGGAATATACACATGGATATGATCAAAATCTTGTTAAAGAAATTGTATTAGCTGTTAGAATAGAACAAAAGTACTAAAAAACCATAAATGAAAGAATATTACATACCTTAGCAATTTTAACCAGCTGGTCATAATTATCATGTCCATAGAAGAATGGCTCCTTCCGGAAAATCTGACAGCATAAATTATACAGGAGAAATATTTGTTTAGAGAAAACTATGCAAATAGAATATGGAACAATCAATTCATCTCAGGATGAACAAGAAAGTAGAATAATCCACTATATCCCAAATATAATTTACATTCTTTTTATACCTTATTTTTTTGGTTGGGAGGTGGAAAATAGAATGCTCCAATAAGCACAAATATCATAAAAAGATGCTCAAATTCAAATGAGACGTTGTAACAATGACACAGAAGGCACCACCAAATGCAATGCATGCCACTTCCATCTTAACCTATAGTACTGTGCATGAAGACCTCGGTAACATAGTATTCAATTTGTCTTCCACTTACTTAAGAGTAACAATGAAAAAATATAATCCTATATGCCTATATATATAACTCAAATAAATAATAGAAAGATTGAGAATCTAATAAATAATAGAAAGATGTTAGAATCTCTAAAAAAATTAAGCAATTGCTAATAAACCTGAATTTTGTAAAATAAAAATTTGTACATATTTATGATTTATCAATTACTGACCATTCCAGCAAACATGCAACCTAAACTCCACAAATCCAAAGAGTAGTCATAATCTTGTAAATCAACAAGAAGTTCTGGGCCTTTGAAATATCTGCAAGCACACAACAAAATAATGAAGGGAACATATTGATCCAACATCATTAAAAACAAGCTAAAAAATGCCAATAAATAAATTCTAGTACAATAATTTGATAAACCCACTTGATTGAAAGTTTATACATATGGGAAGAAAGGTATATAGGGGATGCTGCTAGTGTAATTCTGTTAAAGGTAAGGGAGAATGTTTGAGGAGAGATTGTGAGGTGGGCCCTCTGACAGTTTGCTAGAATGAAGGGTAGGGAGTAGTATTTAGCATTTTCATTCTCGGTTCATTTTTTTATCTTGATCTATTATATTTTGGCTGGAATTCTCGGTTGAGAATTGGGGGAGCTCCATTGAGTTTCTTGACTTTTAATATATAAATAGGAATTGGTAGATTCTATCATATTTTAAATATAAAGAATCTATTTTAAATATAAATTGTTTCACAAAGAGAAAGGAGAGAGAAAAAAAACAACCTTGAAGCCACACGAACATTGTACTCTTTCCCAGGATGGTAAAACTCAGCAAGGCCCCAATCAATAAGACGAAGTTTACGTTGCTCGTGATCAATCATCACATTATGAGGTTTGACATCTCGATGCATAATTCCTTGTGAGTGGCAATAATCTAATGCCTACATATGGGGTCAGCAAAGTCAGCAAAGTCAGCAAACACGAACACACCTAGAGTCAGCAAAGTCAAATAAAAACAGTGGGGTAGAGGGCTGATGGTTAACTAAGAAACTGCAACACTGACAAGATGCTAGGACCCAAAAATAAATGCCACTTGTCATAGAAATACAAGAGATCAGAAACTATAAGCTTACCTTTAAAAGTTCATATATGTAGTAGCGAATGTCAAAGTCTGAAAGTGTTGGGTAAAGAACTTTAAAATCCATATTGTTCACATGCTCAAATATAAGACTAGGAGTCTTTGATTGCTGGTCTCGAACAATATCATGCAACTTCACAATATTTATTCCCCCACAAAGATTCTGTAGTATTTTTATCTCCCTCTTAATCTGCATCGAGTACATCAAACAAAAAAATTAAATCTTGAGAAAACAATAGTTTCAAATCAATAAAAAGGAATTAAGCAGGAGTTTGCAAATTCATAAGGACTTGAAAGCATGTTCAAAACTCTTGTAAAATTCCACTTGATTGATTGTTTGTTAACAAGAAAAAAAAAAAAGTTAGCTACAAAAAGTTTAAAGGATGTAACCAAGGTTGTTAGCTCGTAAAATGGAATATATATTAAAATCAAATTTTGGTATATCAATTATCGCGTATCGTAAAGTATCGTGCATTGTCAATTTCAATTTAATAAATGACATTGAAATATAAATTTGAATAGTATAATCTAATATAGAGAAATAAATACTCAAACATCAAATAATTTCTCAAAATAAATATGAAAACATAGTCTAAGTTAAAAATACAAAAATATATTATAAAAAAAAAAGACTGAAAAATATTAAAAAAAAAAGTTGAAGTTTACTGAAAAATATTAAAATTTAACATTACTAATAAACCTTCCTTTAAATATTAAAAAAAATAATTTAAAAATAAACAAAGAGAAAGCAATGACCAAGATTCAGTGTTTTAGCTTATCTTCTTGAGCCTTGCGTATGTCGGTAGAAATGGAAAGTCTTTTCATTTTCCTTTTGTTTTCTTTCTTAAACGCCATTTTATCTTCCTTTATTTTCTTCTCTTCTTATTTTCTCCTCTTTCTCCCTTTTTTTCTTGAATATTCTGTTCTCTAAGGCTATGTTGGTTTTTTGGAGGAAGAAGAGTGGTAAACCACTACTCCTCAACAATCGCCCGTTTGTATTTGCTAGTAAACAACCACTCTTAACCACACATCAAACCCTCTATCAAACCACTCATCAACCCCTCCATCAAACTTCACATCGAATATATCATTCAACCACTACTAACATCAATCCCCAAACGAGTAGTGTATTACCCAACTACTACTAACATCAATCCCCAAACAAGTAGTGAACCCAACTACTACTAACATCAATTCCCAAACAAGTAGTGAACCCAACTACTACTAACATCAATTCCCAAACAAGTAGTTAACTACTCCAACTACTATCAACACAAATGCCCAAACTAGTAGTTAATTACTCCAACTTCCATTAGCCCCTCCAATTCACTCCACTTCACTCCACTCCGCTCTTTTCTACCAAAAACAAACACACCCTGAATGTTTTTATTACTTTTATCTTCTCTATTCTTTAGTCCAAGCTTCATTGTAAGTACTTTTTAGTTTTTGTTTTATTTTTCAATTTTTGTTTAACAGAATCAGATGCGTTTCAGCAAGTAGTGATTCAAAATGTTGAATGTTACGTTTTTTACTATTTCTAGTTCATATGAACTAAAATTTGTACCCTTTAGTATTATTCATTAACGATCTAAAACTTAACGGGAATATATGTTTTCTATATCAATTTGTATTCTAAATATAGCATCTAATCGTGTATTTATTTTTGCACCCACTTTTTGAGGTGCACCTAGTGCTTTGAAAACACTGCTTGTATGTCTATGTCGATGTCGCCAAGAGAAGCCTTAATTTTTTGCTCGCATACCAAAAAAATGGTGCTCGTGTATTGAGCACCGATTCCAAAGTATATGGCCAATGAGAGGAGAAAAAGATCGAAGATAGGGGAAATCGGTGGAGAAAATGATGTTGGTTCAAAAGAAGAGAAGTTCTAGCGAATAATGGCAAACTCAATTGACGGCTCTACCATGGTTTTGATCACGTGGCCCCTACCTCTCTGGAGAAAAACATGAAAGAGTCAATCTTGTTTAACTTTGGAAAAGGAGGTCACACTCAATGGGACCACACAAGTAGAGACGAGGAGAGTCTCTACAAATGTTACAAGAAGAAGAATAATTGTGCATAACATCATCTAAACTCTAAGGGTGAACAAAAGTTGCACATTGAAAAGTCACAAAAGAAACCAACATGTTATCGCTTGTAGATGCCAGTAGAAGAGGAAGAGAAGAGGCAAAATGGCAATGTGGTTCAAGCTCCGATGGAGTGCGATGCCGATGAGGGGATGCAACTTTGCAAAGATGAACTTCGTACAACGCCAATAAAAACAAAGAGAGAATAGTCCAGATGAAGACTCGCGAAGAAGGTCAGTGGAGAAGACACGTGAAAAGTCATCGGAGAAGACGCATGAACGATTATTGGAGAAAACATGCAAGCAATCATCAGAGAAGACTCGCAAAGAAGGCTATCAGAGAAGATGCATGTATGAGGTCACCAGGAAAGATGGTTGTTTTTGAAGGAGTGAGATCCCTCCTCTTACCAAGCATCAAAGGGGAGGCACCAAAGGAAGAGAAAAAAAAAAAGGTTGTTGGGGGTTTTGCTTGTGAGCTTTAATAAATGGAGAAAGTTTTAGAGGGATAAAGCTTTATTTATGCTTTAGAGGATCGGTCTCCAATGGAACAAAATATGACTTAACGAGTTATTATAGAAAGAACTCATTACAATTGCCCAAAGAGACATTAAAATTTGACATTAGACCAAATGTCGAAAGGATCCTCCTCAACTACAGAAAAGATTCTATTATTTCTAATCCCAAAATCCCCCACAAAAAAGCACACACTTTCGACCTACATTAAGAAAATCATCTCCCGAACAACTATTAAACACTCAAGAATATTCTAAAGGACAGTAAAAAAAAATCCTTCAATTGGTAGAATCTCCATAGACAAATGATGAACACTAAAACCACCTTGTCTAATAAAACTCATTCTAAAACTATGTATAATTAAAATGAACCATACAAATAGTCTTCCACGTGATGTGAGCGTGATCAATTGATAATAATTTTGTTGAACACATATTTCCATCTAGAGACAAAAACCAGACTAGTGCAGTTCTCAGAACACAAATAAATGACAATTAAGTTCCAAAATTAATTGTAGGAAGGTATCACAAATCTTAGAATAATCGAAACAGCAACAAAAAAAAAACACTTTCCTAATAGAAGAAGAAAATACACGATGTCTCCCGAAGTTATTGTTTACGATGGTCAGTGAGCCACCCATTTCACAATCTTACAAGAATCGCCAGATAACAACGTTACAATTAAACAGTTCGAGCAATGTGCTCAACAGGAAAAACCTTACCTTTTTCTTCTTCACAGGTTTAAGAATCTTAATGACACATTTCTCATTGTCAATGCAGTGAATACCCTCAAACACCTCACTATATTTTCCTCTCCCCACCTTCCTCACAACCTCATAATGATCCTGGTCCCTGTAAAACGAACACCATATCATCCAAATACGGACAATAAAGAAGGCATGAACGTAAATTTCAGCCAAATGCAAAAGATCTTGTTGGAAATGAAATTACAAAGCCCCAAAGGCTAACAGGAAATGAAATGAAACATATTCGTATAAACTCATGCAATTAATCCAGGCAAGTTGCTACCAATACAGAAAGCAAGAAATTCCAATACAAAACAATCGAGGCCCATTTGCGCCCCCATGAAAGTAAATCGAAAGAAAAACACAATTTATATGGAGAAGGGGAGGAAATATTACCCCCACTGTGTGGTGAGGGACTCATAGTCCCAATACTCCTTAGGTCGGATGACGTTAACATCGGCATAAACCCTAGCCTTGGATGGAGCGCCAGGGCGGCGAATCGCTTTCCCGATCTTCTGCGCCAGGGTTTCTTGTGGGGACAACGAACGCAGACGCGGCTTGGTGGTGTGCGGCGGATGGTGGTGCTGGGAAGGAGAGAGATAGGTCGCCGACGAAGCAATCCGGCGGAGGATTGAAGAGGAGGATTGGCTGTGAGAGAGGAGGGATAAGAGAGGAGGAGAGAAAAGGGAGTGGAAATTGGGAGAAACTTTGAAATTGAGCGGCCTTATGGCCATCAAAACGCTGCTTCAAACCAAAATTACGCCAGCATCGATCTTCCGACTCAAATACCCTCCCTCTTTTTTATCTTTAATTTTTCCCTCTTTAATTTGGTTGTTCTCTTTCCTCCATTTTCATCTAATTTTGTTCATAATTTTCCCTACTTTTAGTTTTAAATTTATTAGGTTGTCTTTTGCTACTACAAATTCTCATAAATTCGGAGGGCAACAGATTTTAGTTTTTTATTAAAAGAAGATAGATATTTAATACTTTTTATATAACATTCATAAAATCCCATTCTTATTAATTTATTTTATTTTATTTACTATTTAAATAAAAAAAATTTAAAATTGAATATATTTCTTTCTTTTCTTTTTTTTTAATATAAATGTAAATTGCATTAATCAGCATCATCAATTTCAATACAAGGCCTTAGGTCAACAGAGAGAAAAGAAATGAGCTATCCAGGGGCTCCAAAAACCACACGTTGTTTTGTGCTTCTCTAGTGGCAAAGGAGGCAAGTTCATGGGCAACTCCATTTGCTGATCTTGGAATGTGGCTGAGTTTTATCCTATTGAGCAAAACCATCTCCTCCTTTATAGCTTGAATGGCGACTCCCACCTGGGCATTCAACAGCTTATCACCCTTCAAGAGTTCAACCAGGACATTGCAATCTGATTCAACCATCGCTACTGGAAACTCCCGTGTTCTAGCAAAACGCAATGCACAAAGAGCTGCTTCTGCTTCCCCCCGCCAGTGGGTCAAGTCGCCCAGCATAGTGAATCGTTGCAGCTACCACAATGATGCCCGATGAGTCTCGAATCGCAAATCTGAATCCTGTCGAAGTTGGGGATATCGCAGCATCGACATTCAGTTTGAGCATTTCGTTAGGTGGAGAGGACCACCTCTCCGCACTTCTGTTCGTTCTTGTTGCAACAGGCTTCATGTTCAAACGAATAAAATTGGAATAGTATTCCGTAATCCACTCAGCTTGCTCCAGACTGTTCATCACACAAGTCGTCTCTCACATATATTTCTTGCATTCCATAATGTCCAGCAGGCGATATAGAAAACCTCCATCTCCAGCGTCCTCATTTTATTTATCAGTAGGGTCATTCGATCGACCAGAGGTGGTATTCTGTGATTCGGAAGGAGACTGGATAACGAAAGTAATCCCCAAAGCTGCTGCGCGACTACACAATCGAAGAAGGTATGTGATTTTGTCTCAACTTTTCCACAAATGCCGCAATGTATGTCTGTTAGAATATGTTTTTCCCTTAGTTTAGTTTTAATGGGTAGTAAACCATTCACCATTCTCCGCATAAAATTTTTTATTTTTGATGGGATGGAGATTCCCGAAAGTGATTTCCACCATACCATACCCATAGGATTCCTGGATGAAGATGATTGAAAGTTGTGCTCCATCCATACTCTATATGCGCTCTTCATAGTGAAATCTCCAGAGGGAGTATAATGCCAGAGCCACGTATCCGGTAAATAAGTCTTACATATAGGAACAACCATTATAGCAACTATGTCTTCTTCCCAAAAGTATTGTCGCAATAGATTCATATTCCATGACCCCGACTCGGTCATCAGTTCACCAACCCATAATTCTGTCACTGACTAAGTAAGAGGAGTGAAGGTTTTAAATGTTGATTCTCTAAGCAACCACGACTAGTTAAAAGCCTTTGTCGAAAAACCATCCCCAATCCTTCTTCGGATACATTTCTGTAGCAATTCTCGACCCCAAATGAGGCTTTTCCAAACATAAGAGGAATGTTTCTTTGGATGTACTTCAAGGGAATGTGGAATGAGGGAAGTATTTACCTTTCATAACCTTAGCAACAAGTGAATTCGGGAACTTAAGTATTCTCCACACCTGTTTTGCCAATAAAGCTCGGTTGAAACCACCAATATCCCGAAATCCCATCCCTCCTAATAGTTTTGGCCTACACATCTTCGTCCAGGACAGCCAGTGAATCCGCTTCCTACCATTTGTTGATCCCCACCAAAATTTAGCAAATTTAGCCGTTAATTCTCTACAGAAAGAGAGAGGCAACTGAATCAATGACATCACATAAGTAGGTAAAGATTGGGCTACAACTTTAATTAAGATCTCTTTGCCCCCTACTGAAAAATAACCTCTTTTCCAACTCGATATTACTTTCATCACCTTTTCCTTTAGATAGGCTAATTCATGTGCTTTATTCCTAGTAAAATGTGAAGGGAGACCTAGGTACTTTCCAATAGGGGCATTTGTTGTGATATTCAGCTCATTTCTCAGTAGATTACAAGTATCATTCTCTACATTTGGACTGAACAGAAACGGTAGACTTGTCAAAATTTACACACTGACTCGACACCTTTTCATATTTCTTCAGCACTTCTTTTATGACTCTGAATTCAGTGAGGTTTGCTTGGCAAAAAAATAAACTATCATCAGCAAATAGGAGATGAAAGACTGTTGAGCAAGCCCTTGTGATAGTACATCCACTTAATCTTTTCTTTATCACCTCTTCTTCTATTAAGCCGATAAATATTCAGTACATATAAGGAAAAGATAAGGGGATAATGGATCACCTTGTCTCAAACCTCATTCAGGCTGAAAATGTCCTCGCTGTTGACCATTAATCAGCAGAGAGAAGCTCACTGTTGACACACATTCCATGATCAATTCCACAAAAGCAATGGGAAATTTCATTTCGATTAATACTACCTTCAAGAAGAACCATTCAACACGATCGTATGCCTTACTCATGTCTATCTTAATTGTTGCCATGCCTATTTTACCACTATTTCTATGCAAAATAGATTGCACACACTCATATCCAACCAACACGTTGTCAGTAATGAGTCTTCCCGGCACAAAAGCACTTTGTTGTTCACTAATCAATAGGGGAAGGACCAGTTTCAATATGTTAGCCAGTGTCTTTGTAACTATTTTGTACACAACATTACATAGGCTAATCGACCTATACTCACTAGCCATTTGAGGGTTCTTTATCTTTGGGATTAGCACAATACTCCTGTGGTTCAGAGGTCGAACTGACTGTTGGCTATGTAAAATCGAGAGACAAGAGGTCACCACCTGGACCTTCACTATATCCCAATATTTCTAGAAAAACAGTGTCGGGAGGCCATCGGGACCAGGGGCTTTCATCGGATGCATTTGGAAGATCGCAATTCGAACTTCCTCTTCCTCAAAGGGCTGTGATAACATGGCTGTGATAACATGGCTTACATATCATTAGGTAAGGTCCGAGTAATAGGAATAAAGCCTTCTTCCAACTGCTCCAGATCAGGCTTGGATGAAGTAAATAGATTTTTAAACTATTCCAAAAAAACTGTGGCTATGTTGGTCTCATCCGTCATCCAGCTTCCATTCATTCATTTGACACGGGATATATGGTTTTGTTGTCTTCTTAGGGAAGCCCTTATGTGGAACCATTTGGAGTTGCGATCTCCCCATTTGAGCCATTCCTCTGTTGATTGTTGTTTCCAATACATCTCCATCTTATTATCCACCAACTGTTTTTCTCTTTCATTTGCATTCACCCTTCGGAAATCAATCTGGTGTGGTGTATCCATTAAGGCATTAATTTTGGATTGTAACCGACTATTTTCCTCAAACATTTCACAATTTTTCCTTCTGCCCCACGGTTGCAACTTTTCCTTAACAACCTGTATATTGAAGACTATATCATGCACACAACTATCATTCGACCGGTTCCAAGCTGCTTCAATGAGCTCTCCGCACATACTCTCCATCGGCCACTGTTCATCAAACTGTAACGTTGGTTTAGACTGTCTTGGGATGCCACTTACTACATTGCCAATAGAGAATAAGATAGGTCTGTGATTCGACTCAATCCAATCCATATGCTTCACACTAGAACCCCCAAACATGGCTGCAAAATTCTGATTAGCCACAAACCTGTCCAACCACTTCAAAATTGGGTCATTTGTAGTACATTTGTTTGTCCACGTGAAAGGTGACCCATTAAAGCTCAGATCACTGCAACCAATATCATTCAACACCCCACTAAACATACTCTTAGTCTGCCGCTTAGATTCACCCTGCTTCTCCCAAGGCCACATACACTCATTGAAATCCCCTCCTATCAGCCACGAGTTGGAGTCATCATTATGCAATCGTCTTAGCAGCTCAAAGGTTTTATCTTATTCTTTGTTTCCGGACAGCCATAAATCCCAGAAAATCGCCAACCATAGCCCTTCCATAATAATTGACAATTGATGTGATTTTTGGTAAAAGACCTGATGCAAATATCAACTTCATTGCTCCATAACAGACATGATCCCCCACTTCTTCCCACACTTGGCACACCAAAGCAATTAGAAAAGAACAGTATGTTTTAAATTGTCTCCATTCTGCTATTTGAACATTTTGTTTGTGATAAAAAAACAACATAGGGATGGCACACTCTGATAATGTGCCTCATTTTCTGGATCGCTAGAGGACTTCCCAATCCCCTAACGTTCCAACATAGGATTTTCATAACTCCCGACGAGGCTGTGACCCAGCCTTCGCCGATAAAAGCATTGTACTTCCCAGCTCATTACACTTCTGTTTTTCCCCACGTTCTCAGCCTCATGCACCTCATTCTCTAACTTTCGCTTTCCTTTCTTAGCCATATCGGTGTGGTCTACTATCTTTGAATACTCAGTGCATAGTCCCTCCTTTCCGACCTTATTATATGTGTCTGCTTGTGCACCACTAACCACCCCGACATTCTCATCATTCATTCCCATATTTACAGCTGTATCATTAGGATTTTCATACAAGACATTATCCTTATTAATTACATTTATTTTCACAGGTTCCCCTCTGAATTGTTGTTGCTTGTCCTCCCCTACTTGCCTGACTATAGTCGGATCTGTACAGTGATCAGCATCGACAGACACAAGTTGTGCCTTCCTCCAGTTGACAACATCACTTCTGCTAGGCCCTACTCCAGTGCCTCCATCGTTTACCACCAACGACTTATTCCAGCCCCGTTTTACCAGTTTTGTGTGCAACTCATTATCGTTGTCATTTGTCACTTTTAACGCCCCATCATTTGAAGCTCTAAGACAACTTCCATATTGCCTCAGGTCGGACTCACCCCAACCAGAAATACGGGGACACACCTTTGAAGAGTGACCAATAATCCCACAAAGAAAAGAAAAGTCAGGAAGACGTTCATACTGAAATGGACACCAAACAGTCGAACCGTTCTCCCTTAGCAGCTTGACCCCCCCTAATTTTTATGGGGGTGATTCGGTTCGGGTTTTGTCAATTTTTTGTTAAACCAAAAATTGAATTAATATCTTCGATTTTTCAATAATTTGGTCCAAATTGATATACAAAACCATTGATTTGATTTTTTTTATTGATTTGGATCGATTTTGATTCTATTTTCGGTTTTGATTTTAATAATAATTTGATTTATTTTTCAATTTTTGTTTTGTTTAATTTTCAATTTCATTCAATGATTTTTTTTTTTTACTAACCAAAAACAACACTTTCCATAAATATCACAATATTTATAATTATTTGTACTTTATTTTTCACATTTAAATTTGTTCTTTCATAAAATCTAAATATCAATGCATTTTTTCTTAGTATTTATGTATTTGGTTCAATTTAATTTTATATTGATCCATTCATTAAAAACTAAAATGAAACAAATATAATTTGATTTTCATAAGTATCAAACCAAAAGTATTTTTAAAAAAATCAAACTGTTCGGTTTAGTTTCATTTCGTCAGCTTTTATAATAAAAAAAAAATTAAATTAAATAACTCTAAATCAAGATGAGTTATATAAAAAACAATTAACTAGTTTAATTGTTTTGAGTAATTATCTCTTAAATTCATATATCAACATGTATTTATATAACTAATACAAAATGTTGGAGTTTATAAAAGTTTGTTGCCCAATAAAATCTATATTTAGTCATATTTGATTTCAAAAAAGTATATTTTTATATAACAAATTTCAAATATATATACTGTCGAACAAAATTCAAAGCGCAACCAATTACAAATATTATTTAAAGAATATAATGTAACAACCCAAGCTTTCGTCTCGTGTAAATTAAGGTACGTTTTGGATTTTCGGAATACCCAACAGGGTTGATTTGAAGGATTTGCCCTTAATTGACTTAAATGAACATTTCCCGAGAAGGGTAAAAATTTTAAGTGAAATGAGGGCAAATTGGTCAAATTAGCTCTAAAAGCATTTTGGTAATAATGTCCACTTTTTCCAGCAACTACAAAAGACGAATTTTAACTTTTGATGTCATTATTAGGGTAATCATCACCGAAATCATTTGGGAGTGATTGTGCATGGATTTTTATGACTCACGAGCTCGAAGCCATCATTTTCAACATTGTTTTCAGTGCAGTCGTCGTCGTCAGCTTGGTGGCCAGGCAATTCTTTCCACGCGTCACTCAGGGGTACGCTTGTCACCATCGTTTCCAGTTCGTCAGCACCTTCCAAATCACGAGCAGAGAGGTGTCGAAATAGACCAATCAGCGTGCGCAACATAGACCTGCAGTGTCAGCGTGCACCATTGCCCAAGACCAATCACTACTGTCGTTCTCTCTCGCTGCTGAGAGAAGGACGCGGGTCATGTCATAACTCGATTGTCGCTTAGCAACCTTAGCCTCGGATTGGACCGCACTCACCAAACATGACATGTGCTCGAGCCTAGCCGCACGCGCCTACTGAGCCCGCTTTGACGACTTTATTGCTGCCAATGTTGCCCGATCCTAGTTTCGAGCCTAGCTGCGTTGCAGTCTCACGCGCCCGCGACTCCAGTTCCACGTGCCCGTGCTCCAGCAAAGGAAAACCCCAACTTTGCCTCGAAGATAAACCCTATGCCCCGAGTCATTTTTTAAGGTTTTAGGTATATATTCTAACATGTTTATCATATATTAGCAGTTTTGTGTGGATGAGTTCTAAGGGATTTCAGCAGCGCATTCCGAGGGTTAAACTGAGCAATTTTTGGCCAAGGTAAGGGAATTGTTACCTAGTATTTGAGCCATTGTGGTAATATGAGCACGTATTAGAGTAGTTGCCCTTAATTATCTTGTTCGTTCAATTGTTGTGTTATGATGATGTGTACTGTAACCGTTAGTATATATATTGTCGTGAAATTGGTTGAGTATGTGAAACTCGATGTATCTATTAATTATGAACGTATAATGATGATGTGCATTGTGACTGTTCATATACTTTGATGTTATGAATTAGGATGAGAATGCTAGACTCTACGTAATTCTTGAATATGAACGTATATAATAAGGGATCGTCCTTCCAAACCTATGTTTATAATAAGCGATCGTCATAGCGGACTAGTATTTATGTTTAGTGATCATCCTAGTGTAGACCTGAACGATTATTTATCCAGAGTTAGAGACTCGATGAGGAGATAACACTTGTATGCTTTAGTAACCCAGAGTTTAGAGACTCGAAGAGGGGTGTTACAGTCTTTTGACTTGGTCTCTAGGATTTTTGTGAAGCTCATGTGTGCTTACTTGATTTTTATGCTATCTTCTCTTGTACATGTCTCATGAGGTCCTTTACTAGGGCACTTATTGAGTGTAAAAGCTCACCCATTTTATTGTGGTTTTCCACAGGTACTCACGAGTCGAACTGGATGGAGGAGCTGGAGCTGACCTAGCCAAGAGAAAATGTTTTTAATAAATTGCATTAGACTAGAGGGTTTTAATGCTTAAACTATTTTTCTTCCGCACAAACTATTTAATTCGAGACTGTCTGATATTTATTTCTTTTGGATTTTCATGTTTAAAATGGTACCCTGAAACTGTTTTATTGTTTTATTCGTTTTAAGATTTTTAATAAAAGAGGTAATACTCACGATGTCTCTTGTTGAATTGTACATGGATATAGGAGTAAGATCCTACGATAGACCCTAGATTAGGTCGGGTCCTTACATATAATATATCTAATAAATAAATAGTGGAGTATGAGCATGCAAAAAGCATGTGAATAACAAAAATTCACATTAATTAATCTAATTAATTAACTTTAGATTAATTCAATTAATCTACGTGCAATTTACCCTAGATGATTGACATGTTGTAAAAAAAAAACTCACCTTTGAGTAGGATCGCAATAAATCCATGAATCTTTTTTATTAGTCTCCTTCAATCTTCCCGACTCTGTCTTCTATGCTGTACTGAGTGCTTGGTGGGAAGTTTTTTTAGGGAGGGGAGCTTTGAAGTATTTTTCTAAGAAGAAAAAAGAGAACTCTATTTGAAGAATTAGGTTACTCTGAATTGGGTGAGATATGAATGAAGACCTCCTAGGCCTTCTATTTATAGTAGAAAAGTAAATCTTTAAATTAGAAAAATATAATATATTTTAATATCCAATAACAAAAGATATTAGGAAAAATCAAAGATTTTCCATCCCAATTTATTACTTTTATTTATTTTTAATTAATATTTATACAAATAAATCTTAACTTTATAATATATTCAATATATTATAATTAATAAATCTCTACAATAAATATATCCAATATATTAATTTTTCTAATGAAATAGTGTATAAGCAATTGAGCTAGCCCGGGGACCGGTGGACCTATAGATTAGAAGCTACAACGATTTGGGATCCAATTCCAACTCGTTAACATCAGGCTTATTCCACTAAAGGCATGTGCTGAACTCTCCCACACTATAAGACAAGTTAACGTTCACGGATTTAATCGGTCATTTGTCATATGATCTTTCACGAGCTTATTCGAAATTCACAACTGGGACAAGAAATCTGTTCTAACCATGTGATTACATCTTTCTCCTTAAGCGCCACTGATTCCTCTAATGAACAAGCTGTTTATAGTCATACTATAAACCAGTGTCCTCTCGGGCCAATGACAGGTGGGTACCGTTTGTTCAAGTCCTTGAATTAGTGCTTAAAGGAACAACTCTACATCTTCTACAATATTAAGGAAGACATGAATTCCTTGTTGTGATGATGCGTTCCTAGCTACTCACTACGAGAATCCCCAACGTGGGAGGCTTATTGACCTAGTGTTGTTTGACTGGTCTCACCTATGCACATCAAATGACGCTTTCATAAATTAGGAGTTCACAATCCACTCAGGATTAAGATCACATCAACATACGATCATCCTTAGCGAAGTAGTTGATACGAGTGTAAACGAAATTACTAGCTCGATCATAAAACTTCTGGTCCAGTCAAATGCAAAAACTCATTTTTGCATAAGCGGCCACTCACATGTCTCCACATGAACAACCTGGATCAGATTGTATGCAACTATTGCAAAGCAGGCCGCACTCACAGTGTTACCAGGACTTAGGCACCCTAACCTTAGTCCATATGTTGTAGACAATTTAGGTTATAACTTGCAACTAGATCCACTTGTATGTTCTGCATACTTGTCCAAGTGTTCATATAATAACCAAGGGTTTTACGACATTAATCCTATTAATGTAATAGGTTGAATGACGTTTGAATATTAAATACGCAAATTTATGAAAATTAATAACTTTTATTTCCCACTTGCACTAAAGTTCTAGTAACACTATTACATGTTTAGCCAAAACACTAAGTCTCACACTTGCTCTAGACTGTAGAAGATTCCTCATGTAGACTCATACTCCTTAGGTGACCTTTGAACACTTTAGCGTATAATTTTAGTGACAACCACTTCGCCCCTATGCACTATCTCTCATATGAGGTGATATTTTCTCTCTAAATGGCTTCCTCTTTTATGGCTTCTAGGTTCCTTGAAATTAGCCACTGCTCCGCTATTATCACATGAGTATAAAGTGATTGGCTAATTCATTCCTGTAACCACTTCCAAACCTGCTAGGAAGTTTCTTAACCATATTGCATTTTTTGGTGCTTCACAAGTAGTCACGTACTCAGCTTCCATAGTGGAGTCTGCTATGCATCCGTGCTTGATGCTTCTCTAAACTATAGATACACGGTTAAGGGTGAACCCTGATCCTGATGTGGATTTCCTAGAGTTCTTATCAATTTAAAAATCAGAGTCTGTGTACCTAGTAAAGACTAAATCCTTAGGACCGTACATAAGCATATAATTTCTCGTTCTCCTAAGATACTTGAGTATATTCTTAATCACTGTCTAGTGATTTAATCCTGAATTTGATTGATATCTCCTAAAAATTCCTACTTAATAGCATATATTAGGTCTTGTACACAACAAAGCATACATCAAGCTTTCTACCATCGATGCGTAGGGTATCGGTCTCATTTCCTCAACCTCTTGAGGTGTCTTAGGACTATTTTCCTTAGACAATGAGATTCCATGTCTAAAGGGTAATTGGCCCTTGTTGGAATCTTTCATCACATATCTGACCAACATCTTTTCAATATACGATGCTTGAGACAAGGTTGGCGTTCTCTTGGACTGATCCCTTATAATTCAGATCCCAAGAACGTACGAAGTGTCACTCAAATCCTTCATTTGGAATTGGTTAGCTAGCCATTGCTTGATTTGAGTCAACATTCTTACATCATTTTCAATGAGTAAGATGTCATCTACATATAACAATGTAAATGCTACTTTATTGTTAATGATTTTCTTGTAAACACAAGGTCATCAACGTTCTGATCAAAGCCATAAGATTTAATCACATCGTCAAATCTTTTATTCCAAGACCTAGAGGCTTATTTCAATCCATAAATGAGTTTAACAAGTTTGCAAACCTTTTGCTCTTGTCCATTGGAAAAAAACCTTCTGGTTGGTTCATGTAGATCTCCTCTTCAAGATTGTCACTCAAAAAAGTAGTCTTGACATCCATTTGCCATATCTTATAGTCATAATATGAGGCAATGGATAAGAGGATCCTGATAAACTTTAACATAGCAACAAGGGAGAAGGTCTCTTCATAATCCACTCATTCTATTTGATTGAAGTCATTTGCTACAAGTCTAGCCTTGAAGGTTTACACATTCCCATCTACACCTCTTTTCCTCTTGTAGATCAACTTGCACCCAATAGACCTAATACCCTATATTTACTCCACCTCCTCTAACTTATCCTCAAAGCTTGAATAAAAAGAAAAGAGACACGAAGCAATTTGAGAAGTTCTTATACATTCTCAATGAAATCCACATGAATATTTCATTGGTGGATGCATTGTGGAAAATTCCTAATTACACTAAATTCTTGAAAGATCTTGTTTTCGAAAGAGAAAGTTTGAAGAATTCAAAATTCTTTTGTTTTCTAAAGAGTGTAGTGCAATTGTTAACAGTAGAATGCTGAGGAAGAAAGGAGATCTTGATGCTTTTACCGTCCCAGTTTCGGTTGGAGGAAAATCTCTAGTGAAAGCTTTATGTGATCTTGGAGCCAATATTAACTTGATGCCCTTGTCTATTTAGAATGCATTTTGCATTGGTGAAGCTAGGCCTACAATGGTTACACTCGAACTTGCTAATAGATCAGTTAAATATCTAGAAGGAAAAAAAAAATGAAATTATTCTAGTTTAAGTAGACAAGTTTATATTTCCTCTAGACTTCATAATCTTAGATTATGAGGCTGATGAGAATGTCCTCATCATCTTAAGACGCCCATTTTTAAAAACAAAAAGGACTTTAGTGGATGTTTACGAGGGCATTATCACTTTGAGAATAAATAATCAATAGTTTAATATTTTTCAATTCCTTGAAGTACCCTGAGTTTGAGATTGTTCAATGCTAAGCACAATTGAACAAAAAGTTGAAGAAGTCATAGAAGAGAAAATGACTGAATGTTCTTCACATTAGAAAGATGCAAAAGAATTGTCCACCACAATTGAAGAAGAGAAAATAGAAGAATGTAATATGCTTTCCAGTTTCAGTCATTTTGATGCTTTATGTTTAGGGGAGAGAAAAAAATCCTTAAATGAAGCCATCGATTTTACAGCCACCTACCCTAGAGTTAAAGCCACTACCTGAGCATTTAAAGTACGCTTACTTAGTGAGAAGAAAGCTCTTCCAATCATAATTTTCTTTGCTTTAGAACTATTGCAAAAATAAAAAACAATTGCTAGACCGGTTGCAACAACATAAGAAAGCAATAGGATGGACGCTTGGAAATATTGAAGGCATTAGCCCATCTTTCTACATGCATTAGATTAATTTTGAAAACGGGCTAGGAAGGTCAGTGGAGCAGCAGGAAAGATTGAATCCTGCAATGAAGGAAGTTGCAAAAAAAATATAAGTTATAAACTGGTTGGATGCGAAAGTCATTTATCCAATTACAGATAGCAATTGAATGAGCTCTGTCCAATGCATTTCTTTTTGGTATGATGGTTATTAGAAATTAGAAAAATGAATTGATCCGTACTAAGACAGTTATTTGATGGCGAATCTATATATATTACATGAAATTGAACGAAGCCACAAAGAAAGACCATTTCCCACTACTATATATCAAATCAAATGTTGGATAACATTGTCGGTCAAGAATATTACTGTTTTCTTGACGGGTACTCAGGGTATAATCAAATCACAATAGATCCCAAAGATTAGGAGAAGACAACATTCACATGTCCCTATGGAATATTTTCTTTTAGAAAAATGCCCTTTGGCCTGGGTAATGCCTCAACCACATTTCAGATGTATAATGGCGATATTCTCTGACATGATAGGAAATATTATAAAATTATTTATGGATGACTGCACAATTTGTGAAAATTCCTTCGATAATTGCTTGAGAAACCTATGAAAAGTGCTAAAAGATTGGAAAAAATGTCATATTATGGTGAATGAAGGTATTGTCCTAAGGCATTTGATTTCTAAGCTAGGAATGGATATTGATGAAGTGAAAGTTGAATATATTGAAAAGTTAGAACCTCCTAGTACAATTAAAGAAATTTGTAGTTTTCTAGGCCACACTAGATTTTATAGACGCTTCATCAGAGATTTTTCTAAAATTTCCAAACCGTTGTGCGTACTTCTTCAAGTCAACCGACCCTTTGTCTTTTCTGAAAAAATATTTGAAAGCATTCAAGGTCCTAATAAGAGCCTCAATAGCTGCATCTATCATAATCTCTTCCGATTGGACAAAGCCCTTTGAGCTTATATGTGATGCGAGCGATTATGCAGTAAGAGCATTCTTCGGCAGAAAAAGTAAAAGTTGATTCAGCTGATTTATTATGAGAGCATGACATTGAATGAAGCTTTAGTTAATTACACCTCCCCAAAAAAGGAATTGTTGGCAGTGGTGTTTGCGTTAAAGAAACTTAGATTATCATTTTTACAAACCATGCAACAATTAGATATCTTATGAAAAAATTAGATTCAAAACTAATGTTAATTTGATGGATTTTACTGTTAGTTGGATATTGGAATCTAAGATAAGGAATGATGTAAAAATTTGGTCGTAGATCATTTGCCACATCTAGAGAAATTCGAAAGCGATGCATCTAGCATTGACATTCATGATAGCTTTTCTAACGAACAATTATTAAAATTCAATGCCATAGAAACACCATGGTTTGCTGACATAGCAAACTATGTGTGTAGCGATATCAATTCGTCTGATTTATCTAAGTAACTAACTAAACACCTTTTTTAAGATTCAAAAGTTTATTTTGGGGATGAACATTATCTTTACAAATAATGTGGTGATAGTTTAATTGGAAGATGTGTAAAGAAAGATGAGATGTTAGATATCTTGATAGCATCTTCACCTTACGATGTCACTTCGGAGGAGCAAGGATGACAACCGAAATTTTCAAATCTCGATTGTATTGGCCAACCATTTTTAAATACTGTCATCAATATACAAAGACATGCAATGAGTGCCAAAGGAAATGGAATATTGGTAAGAGGAATGAAATGACAATGAACTATATACTCGAAATTGAACTTTTTAATGTATGTGGCATTAACTTCATGGAACCATTTCCACCATCATATGACAACCTTTATACCTTAGATGCAGTTGATTATATGTCCAAATAGTTGGAGGCCATTGCAACTTTGTTAAATGATGCCAAAACTGTCATTAAGTTCTTTTATATGTACATCTTTACACGCTTTGAAACACTCAACGGTATCATTAATGATGAGGGTTCACATTTTTTAAGCAGGGGAATGGCTAGTGTATTGCACAAGTACAATATTAAACATCGTATTGCAACACCCTACCATCCGCAAACAAATGACCGAGCTGAAATTTCTAATTGAAAGGTCAAAGGAATACTGAAAAAAGTAGTAGAACCCACGAGAAAAGATTGGTTCATCAGACTAAATGATGCCCTGTGGGAATATAGAACCGCATTTAAAACTCCTCTAGGAATGTCCCCCTATAAACTAGTGTTTGGAAAAGCTTGTCATCTCCCATTGGAATTAGAGCACAAGGCGTTTTAGGCACTGAATAAGTTGAATTCAGATCTCATTGCAGTTGGGAAGAGTAGAAAATTACAACTACCGGAGCTAGAAGAGCATAGGTAAATGGCCAGTGAGAATACAAAGATGTATAAAGAGAAGACGAAGAAATGACATGACATGACAAAAGAGAAAGGCCCTAAAAATAGCAGTGCATGTGGTTTCTCCAATATTCTCTTGGTGAGCACTAGCCCACTCGAGAAAGAGAAGAGACCCTAGAGATAGCGATGCTAATAGTCATAGTTTCTCAAAGTACTTCTCTACTTAGCCAATGCTTCAACTCTAAGATTGTTTCAAATCGCTTAGGTGTGCTACTTTACTCAAGTATGCCATCATAAGAACTATGAAAAGGCTTAAAAAGTTGTTTATTTTGCTTAGGTGCGCCGCTCTGATCAAGTGTGTCATTCTAAGAACTACAGAAAGTGAGCAGGTAAAGTATGAATGCTAGCATGGAAGAGATGTGAATGAAATCATAGAAAACTCCTAAAGGGTATTTGAGATTCCAAAAATGTGTGTGAGCATAAAAGTCCTAAAGTAATTAGTTCGTCAAACTCATGGAATTCTAAGTTTAAGGAATGATGGATATAAGTTGAAGATATTATACTAGCAGGAGCGCTTGGAAATATTATTCTTGTTTGGAATAAGTGAGTAAAAGGGATAATAGATAGTGATGAGGTTCCCAATTAGCAAAGGTTAAAAGCTAAGGATATAAATTTTTAGTTTATGACGAAATTCTTAATTATAGACTATGATGCTAAGATTATTGTATACAACATTGCAGTAGCAGATTTAATGAACATTAACAATCAATTCTAGATGTAGAGTAGATTGCTCGGGACGAGCAATATACAAGTTTGAGGGTGAGATAACTCTCCAAATATAGAGTTATTTAGCTTACTTTTACCTTAATTTCATGACTTTAGAGGTTAATATTATGAGAAAAGCATGAGATTAGGAAGTAATTAGACTAAATACACTACTTTGTCATTGATAGCATGATAATTATGGAATATATGGCAATTACACTTTTATCACATTAAGTTAGATATTTTTATCATATTTACTACTCAAAACTCATCAAAGCTAGGAGTATCCATAACAGTACAAGAATACATATGTTGAGGGCATTTGCCAGGTTAGGACAATCACAATGTCGGGTGCATTCTCTATATTGGCCGCATTCTCAATGCTAAGCGCATTCCTAAAGTCAGTGTAGCATTCCAAGTGACAAAGCACAGTGCATCCTCTATGTTGGCTGCATTCTACCCGTATCAAATTTAGAAGCTGAAACATAAATTATCATTTCACGTTGATCTAAGATAGATTCTATAACCAAGATCTATTGACGTTTGCTAAGCAGGACACTTTGGAGGCAAATCAAAGGCCTACCAATTCAGTTTCCTAAAACCTTGAAAGTGGTGTAGTGAGGAGAAAAACAAGGATTTCTCTGGCCTATATAAAGGAAAATCATTCAATAAATCAATGTGGTCGAATTTTAGAGTTAGTCAAAAGGACAATTATTTTTGTTTACTTCTAGTAAAACAGAGAGAGAGAGTTATCCCAACGTTGGCGATACTATCATTGCGCAGAACATTATAACCAACTTACTTAGCAAGAAGTTGAAGTGCAAGGTAGCTGCCCTAAAGTCTTCAGAATTGCTATAAGTGACACATATGCAAGGGATTTCTCTTACTTTTCCTTTTTAAGTTTAATTTTCTATCCAACATGTATTGTACATATTTTATTTTCCTTTAATGCAATTTATGTTATGTTATGTTCTTTATTTTATTACTTTTACTTTATTGCTTAGTAGTAGTATGCTTTCATTATGTTGAACGTCTGTTCGTGCTATTTCTAGCGATGCCCTCCGCATTATGATTGTCTAGTATAGATAGACTATTGCATGCATTCTTAATGTGAAACATCTGGTTGTACTCTGTTTTGCAATGTTCTTCGCACTCTGAATGTAGTTAGCATTCTTCATGTTAAGTATTTATTTGTTCATTTTGTAATGAGATAACCTAGTAAACAGTTAAGGCAAGGTAAAGATTAATGTTTACAAAGTAATGAAAATAATTAACAAGGCTCGACCGGCTATCCACTTATTGTTTGCACCTTGCTTTGCAGCTTCAAGAGAATGAAGTGAAATGAAAGATCCTTACTGTTTGGTTTTAGGTTCACTACTTTGAAGTTAGGTGGTTTAGTAGGAAGTCCCTCATAGCCCTCGTTAATCAATACGTACCACATTCTTAATGTGAAAATATCAAGAGAGAGTGTGTTTCGAGAGAAGGCACCGATGTGTAGTATAAACTTAGTTTTCTACTATGCCAATTGTCTTGACTACTGATCTTTGTATTATTATTATTAATGTGTCTCATAATACTTAGTATCCATTTAATTACTATGCATGTTTCATTATAGTAAGTATTGCTTTTAATGTTGTTTGACTAAAGACAATGCTTTCTGTACTGACAATGGTTGCTGCACCAGCGATTCCAACTTATTTTGCTTACTAATGTGTATGTTTAACCTACCTAAATCAAAATATGAACTTACTTAAAAGAATCGATCCTTGAGGAAATGGCATGGAAATGACTTGGATATAGTTATTACTTGATATAATTGACAACATACACTTACGTTTTAAAAGCGCCAGATTGATGTTTATGGCAAATCCAATGTGAACCAACATCTTAAATAGGTTTAACATCAGAATCACCCGATGGCCCATCACATATTTTACAAGAACCTTGTAATGTTTCATCTCTTCTACCTTATAGTGGTCATGAAAAATTATATGTAGGAAATTTAGAAGGTTGAGACATAACACATACACGGAAATAACTTTAAAATCAAAGTTAGGTTAACTTAATCTTAAGAAAACTATAGTTGTTCCCAAAATTAAAAAAAAAAAAATCTCTTAACTATTATTAAACCGAATCATGACAACGATTGTATGATAGAATTCTCTACTAATCAATTTGTCGGGAAAAATAAAGTACATAAACAAAATCAACACAACTAATCCATTAGGAATGAAAATCAATTGGAAAAATGTCAAGTATAGGGTAAACGTAATCAAAGTGCCAAAAGAGCTGTAGCTCAACGACATTAGTGAATACCTGGGACCTGATGTCTCAGTTTCGAATCCTCATCCCCAATTGTTGTAATCTCAAAAAAAAAAAAAAAAAAAAAGTGCACTAAAGTGCACTAAACGTAATCAAAGTGCCTTTCAAAGTGAGGAAGTTCCTGACGCTAGCAGTATTTAGCCTTGATAAGATTGATGATCCAACATTTTATGCTAATTATTGAGCCTCCTCACATAGTATGCAAGGACCTGGTAATAAATCATACTTCTACCTTAAAGTGGTCATGTAAAATTATATGTAGGAAATGAAGAAGGTTTAGACATAACACATATGGGAAATATAACTTTAAAAACAAAGTTAGAAAAACTTGATCTTAAAAAGCTTAGTAAATTGACTCGTGATAATGATTGTTTAATTGAATTCTCTACTAACCAATTTGTGATTAAGGATCAACAGGGAAGAATGCTAGCTAAAGGACATGAGAAAGGTAGTCTTTATGCTCGGGAAAATACGTTACTCACTACACAAGCCTTAGTATATAGCTGTTACTTCTAATAAATCCTCATATTCAATTTGGCATAAACGATTAGATCACCTCGATGATAGATTTCTAAAGAATTTAGATGTCAATAATGACATTCTTGTCTCTAGTTGGAAAAAGGAAAATTTAAATACTATGTTTGTTTTATAGATGATCATCTATGTTTTACGCGATTGATGCCAAATTCTTGTCTCTAGATGGGGGTGGTGAGTTTACATCTCATGCCTTGAAAGAATACTTAGAATCACATGGCATTAAACATCAACTCTCATGTCCTACAAACCCCATAAGAAAACAAATTGCAGAGAGAAAATATCCTCATATAGTAGAAATTGGTCTGAGTCTATTGTTTCAATCAAAACTGCCGTTAAAATATTGGGTTGATAGTTTCTTAACTGCAGTTTATGTAATAAATATTCTTCTAAGGCTTTAAACTTCTCTACTCATATTCAAAACTCTACAAAATGGATCCCTCGTATAGTCACATTCGTGTATTTTGGTGCAAATTATTTCCTTATCTTAGAAATTATGCTCAAAGAAAATTTTCAAAACGAACATATCCTTGTGTTTTTATAGGTTATAGCAGGAATCACAAAGGTTTTAGGTGCCTTGATCCCATTACAAATAGAGTATATATTTTTAGGCATGTGGTGTTTGATGAAGAAATGTTCTCGTTTGACAGTAGTATATCTAACAATAAAAAAGAATCGGTTAGATCTCTTGTTGTCACTAATTTTGCAGGCATAGATGATTGCATAGCTAAAGATCAACAAAATCATCAACTCATTGCACATAATGCAAATGGGAAAGAAGTCTCATATTGTGGATCCAATTCACAATAAGACGATAAAAATGTGAACCAAATTGAAGCTAAAAATCATCATCAAGGTCAAGGAAATCAAGAAGAAACAAGTTCTAAAAAGGTTATCAACCAAAAACACACCTATACAACACTTGAAGTCCAACAAAATACACCCCGATTAATCAATAGTGAAGAAATTGACCAGGAGCTTGACATTGAGGAAAGAGACTTACATGAGACTAGGCCCTATTCACACCATACAACCATTCAAGTAGAACACAGTGATGATGCTCCAAACACAATCAAGATACAGTTATCAAATAGTAATGTTTTGATGCAAATTCAATGGGATGTACAACAAAAACATTATCGATAAATGTTGCCACTACATTTGATAAAACTAATATTTCTACTAAAATTCATCTAATTTCTAGTGGTACCAACAAAGTTATCTTAGATAATCAATGGAAGGTATGGGCACACATTTGCCAAATCAAGTCACCGACTAAGTCTTATATATCGCAAGCCATCTCCATCACTTATACTTTTTCTCTACCTGATATTAGCAATAACTTATCTATTGATTTGAATCTAGTTGCAGACGGTCAAGAAACATGCACAAAATATAGTCGACAAAGTCACCATATACCGGTCACAATTGTTCTATACAATCTTCCACCGTGGAAATGCATGAAGAAAACTAATTTATCACGTCTTTGCTAATTTCTTGTCCAAAATCCCCTGGAAAAGAGATAGATGCTTACTTGCAACCTTCAATTGAAGAGTTGAAGAAATTATAAAGTAATGGGGTTCACACATACGACGCGTGCAAAGAAAAAGAATTCAAACTATATGTTGCTATCTCGTGGACTATAAATGATTTCTCAGCATACGGCGATTTATTTAGATGGAGTATGAAAGGATATCAAGCATGCCTTGTTTGTAAGGAACAAACGTCGAGTGTTCGAATTAGAGAGAAAATTACTTATACCAGACATCGACGTTACCTTCCAATGAATCATTTTTTGCGCAAAAGTAAACTTTTTAATGAGGAATCTGAACTTTTTGAACCTCTTGAACATGAGATAGGGAAGAGATTTTAGACCAACTAAGTACCATTAATTTTTAAGTTTTGAGTAAACATCCATCGAAACAGGTTAAGAAAAGGAAAAAAACTTAGATAATAATTGAAGAAAAAAAAAGTATATTCTTCGAGTTACATATTGGTCAAAATTATCAATACGACATAAGTTGGACATGATGCACATTGAAAAAATATGTGCAAAAACTTGCTTGGAACCGAATTGAATATTGAAGGAAAGAGTAAAGACACATTTAATGCTCGATTGGACTTGCAAGATCTTAAAATACAAAGAGATTTACACTTAAAGAGTGAAGTCGCGTGCCACTCATACTCTAACAAGTCAAGAGAAATTGGAATTCTTAAACTTCATAAAATCAATTATATTAAATTTCCTGATAGATTTGGATCAAACATTTCTCGATATGTTAGTTTCAATAAATGAAGGTTGAATGGTTTTAAAACACACGACTCCACATTTTGCTACAACTGATAATCCTTGTTGGTGTTCGAAAATATTTACCGAATGATGTAAGTACTACTATTACTGAGTTCTGGCGGTACTTCTCAGATTTATGTTTGAAGAAATTACGTGTGAGTGAGTTGGAAGACATAACGTGTAAGTGAGTTGACCTACAAAATGACATAAATATAATTCTTTTCAAATTGGATAAAATCTTCCCCGCCATTTTTTGACATAATGGTTCACTTGGTTATTCACTTGTCATATGAATGTAAGGTTGTTGGTCCAGATAACTACAGTTGAATGTACCATTTTGGAAGAAGTTTAGGTACTTTAAGGCTCATGTGAGAAATAAAGTGAGAGTAGAAGGTTGTATAGCAAAAGAGTATGTAATGTCATTTTTTGACATAATGGTTCACTTGGTTATTCATATTTGATTATTCGAGTTTTTGGCGGCATTGCTTATGTTCACTGTCTTAATTTTTCTCAGTCAAAACTAGAACCCCATGCAATTAAATGCATTTTCTTAGGGTTTGCCTCGAATAAAAAAGGGTATTGCTGCTTTGATCCCTTAACTAAAAAATACTTTGAAAGTATGGACGTAACTTTTGTCGAGAACAAATCTATTTTTAAACCAAATTTTCTTCAGGGGGAACATTCTAATCTTGAAGAAAATTTTTGGGAAACATCTCCTCTTCAAATGGTTTATTCTAACATTGTTAATCCTAGCCCTATCAGTTCTAGTCCTGTTATACCAAATGTGGATGGTTCTACTTTAGGGGGAGAACACTACTAATTGATCTCCCTAATCATGTCCTTTAGCTTTAGGTTTATACTAGGAGAGCTTCTATTCAAAGTTATATGGATCGAACAGTAGACTCGTCACTACACCAATCTAAATCCCTTACAAATGAAAATGAACAGCCAGATAATCCTTCTCCTTCTATTCTTAATCTTGATATTATCATAGCTCAAAGAAAGGGAGTTCGTAATTGTACAAAATACTCAATTGCAAACTACCTATCTTATCATAGATTGTCTGATAACTACAAAGGATTCACCTATAGAATCAATGACCTTGTTATCCCAAGGAACATACAGGAAGCCCAAAGTGATATAAATTAGAATTTAGTAATTATGGAAGAGATGAATGCTCTGAAACAGAACTATACATGAGAAATAGCAGAAAGACCAGAAGACAAGAAAAGAGTGGGATGTAAATGGGTGCTCACTGTAAAATGTAATGCAGATGGAAGTATTAAGAGGTATAAAGCTAGACTTGTTACTAAAAGCTTCACTCAGACCTACGACATTGATTACGAAGAAACATTTGCCCATGTTGCTAAGATTAACTCGATTCGAATTCTTCTTTCTGTCGCCATCAACTATGAATGACCTTTTTATCAACTAGATGTGAAAAATTCTTTTCTCAATGGAGATCTTGAAGAAGAAGTATTATGGATTTACCACTTGGATTTGAAATGGAATTTGGAACCAACAAAGTTTGCAAACTAAGAAAGCTTTATATGGTCTTAAACAGTCTCATAGAGCCTAGTTTGAATGAGTGAAAGCAGTTAAATGTTATGGATTTTCTCAAAGTCAAGCAGACCATACTATCTTCATCAATTATATTGGTAAAGAAAAAATTGTTGTTCTAATAGTTTATGTGGATGACATTATTCTTACAGTTAATGATGAGGTGGGGACAAATGATATAAAGAAGAAACTTGCTTTTGAATTTCACATCAAACACTTAGAAATGTTAAAATATTTCCTAGGAATGGAATTTGTCAGGTCAAAACAGGGTATCCTTGTCAATCAAAGAAAATACACTCTTGATTTACTCAAAGAGATCGGACTGGTGGGATGCAAAACAGCAGAAATCCCTACTAAACCAAATATGAAATTACAATTAGCAGTTGAAGAAGAGGTGATAAAGAACGATATCAAAGACTTGTTGGAAGACTGATCTATTTGTCACACACGAGACCAGATATTGCGTTTGTAATAAGTATGGTAAGTCAATTCATGTATGTCTTGGCCCAAGACATTTTGAGGCAGTTAATAGAATCCTAAGATATTTGAAGGGAACTCCAAAGAAAATGTATCTTGTTTCAAAAACATGAGAACTTTGATATTGAAATCTACACAGATGCTGACTAGCCGGCAGGAAGTACTACCGATAGAAGATCTACATCATTATTTTTCCTTTGTTGGAGGAAAAGTAAAAAGCATAGTGTGGTAGACAGAAGTTGTGCAGAGGCAGAATTTAGAGCATTAGCTCTTGGCATTTGTGAAGGCATTTGGATAAAGAAGCTCCTTGAGGAACTAAAAATCATGAAGCCAAAAAGCGGATTCGAGTTTTTTGTGACAATAAAGTCGCTATCTACATCGCTTATAATCCTGTCCTTCACGACATAACAAAACACATTGAGATTGACAAGCATTTTATAAAGGAAAAAAAATAAACAAAATGACTCATTGACATTTGCATTCTCTACTTACCTACAACAAATCAAATTGCAGATATCTTGACAAAAGGACTAAAAGGACTTCCAAAATTGCAATTTAACCGACTCATCGACAAGCTGGCTATGACAGACATCTTCGCACCAACTTGGGGAGTGTTGAAATACATGATTTTATTTGGTGTTCTTTTTTCCTTAAATAGATTATTGTATATGTATTATTTTCCTTATTTATAAAGTTACCTTATTTAGAGAATAGGGTTTCCCCTATTTAGAAAGGGTGATTATGTTGTAATTATTGATTAAAAGTGAATAAGAACTTATTTCTATTCTCTCTAAAATCGAAAAAGTGTGACATAGACAACCTCCATCGCCGTCGTCTTCTTTGCCGAAAGAGAAGACTTTTGTCGCCTATGAGGATCAAATCCGACGAAACTGAGTCCTTCGTCGCATTTAGATTCACCAACAGAGAAAATACGGCGAAATTGGCGACGGAATTTTCTCTATCGTCGAAATCAAATGCGACACAAAATGAAAGCTTCGACATTGAAGGGGTCCTTCCTTGTAGTGTACAAGTTCTGAAAAATCATCCTCGATTATAACAATTTTCTCGTCAACCAACAACAAAAATTGTGTTGATATTATTTTTCCATGTAGTTAAGATTTTTTTTTTTTAATATCTTTCAAAGATATTGGTCAAATCTAAATTTTCTTGAATTAGATCTCAATTTATCATTCTAATATCTTCCAAATATATTTGATAAAAGAAATGAGATTTTGTTTGTTGATACCAAAAAATATTAGGGCTATAACAATTATATTTAATTCATTTTAGAATATAACAATTATATTCCAAATACATTTTGACATTAAATTCAAATTAAATTATATTAGTATCAAACATATATCAACCAATTGGCATGGTTTGTGGTGGTGAATGCTACAACAGTAATGTATGAGAACATGGTTCACGTCCGAGACTCCTCTCTAAACAACCAGATCATGTCGTTGCAAAGCGAGCCAAACATTTAGGTTATAAACTGCGCAAATTTATGAAAAATAATAATTTTTATTAATAACTGAAAATAACATTAAATGTTTGACATTGAATGCTTATTCTTGAATATACAAACTATATTCCAAAATTTACATCGAGATATTGTTTCGGTAAAAGTCTAATTCTAAACAAATTATTAGCAGTAATTACTCTACAAAAATCTATATTCAAATGAACTCCTTACTGCAATTATTATTTCTAATCACTTAAAATAAATGGTTATTCTAATCACTCAAGTGAACAGGTAACCAAATATCACGAATATCTGTTAAGTTGTAGAGATTCTTGTATCTCTGAGTTATTGAAGTTGGGCGCGTAAGCTAATTTGAGTACCGCTATGGTCTATAGGGTTTTTTTTGAGCGTTGTTATTCATCAGAGGTTGCAGTTGGAGAGAGCATTTGTTGTAATTGGTTATAACTGTTGTAAACCACTAAATCTTCTGGTCTAATAATCCTAACAAATCTTCGACAATATATCAACAATATTTATTGCTAAAGGCAAGTGGGTTTTACTATTTATTTTCTCCTAATATTTATAAAAGGGTATTATTCAGCAAAAAATTGCGAATCTCTACTGTTGACTTTATTACGATGTCTAATTTCATTGCTTTGGTTATTGAATGAGGCTCTACTGCACAAGCGCCTATGGCTCTCCCACGTACGTTAGACGCATTTATCATCTTAAATTTTGTATCTTTGCCTTTCGCTTGTACAGCTCTACAACTTTGTGGAGTTTCGAACGACGACGACGTATCTGCCCCTAAAAACAGTCATTAATTTATGTCATGTAATCAAGATACATAAGAACAAAATAGAGGTCACTAAAGAAATTATTATACTAACTTGTTTTGATTCATTCCTTCTCATAAAAGTTATATAAAAAGTTTTAATAATAGTGTTTTAATCTCATATTTATGAAAAATTAATATAATTTCTCCTTTTGATGGATGAGCTAATTTAACTCTCCAACTTTTGAGAGAGAAAATAATACCCGCGAACAAACATCCCCTTAAAAAAAAAATTAAATTAGTTTTTATAATTTCATGAAAATTAAAGTTTATTCTGTTTAAAAATCTAAACTTTAATCCTAGATAAATATATAGAATTTAGTCTGGTTCGGAAAAATATAAAACTTAGTTATATAGTTTGAAGAACATTTATGTGATGTATGAATTATATTTTTTACCATTTAATTACTCAACAAATTATTTTTTATATTTTATTAAATTTTATATATTAAAATTTTAATTTTCAAATTAACTAAAATTTAGAATTGAAGATTATAAAATTAAATTCCAACTTAAATGAAATGATATGTACTAAATTTATAATTTACTTTAAAAAAAACATTTAATAATGTTCGTCTGACAGAAAGTGGGAAAACGCAGGAAGAAAACAAAGTAAATAAATAATATCCACAAAAAAGTTGGCGGAATCCAACGGCGGAGGAGCGGCCATCCGCGGAGACACGGAGCCGCAAGCACCCAAGTCTTTTGGAGTGTCATCCCCACGCGCCCTCTCCTCCCACTAACCTAACCCAACTCTTAACCCGAGTTAAAGTTAACCAAATCACAGTTAAATCAACTCCTCTCTCCCTTTATATATATTGGTGCGATTGATGTGGGCATCTCCATTTCACAAATCATGAGCTGCAACGGTTGCCGCGTTCTTCGAAAGGGCTGCAGCGAGTCCTGTATTCTCCGCCCCTGCTTGCAGTGGATCGACACCTCCGAAGCCCAAGGCCACGCCACCGTGTTCGTCGCCAAGTTCTTCGGCCGCGCCGGCCTAATCTCCTTCATCTCCGCCGTCCCTCATTCTCAAAGACCTTGTACATTCTTCTCTTCATCTTCCATTTTTTTTCTCTTATTCCGTTTTCGACTAATCTCTCTGAAGCCCGCCTTTTTTATTTTCGTTTTCAGCTTTGTTTCAGTCTCTCTTGTTCGAAGCCTGCGGACGTACCGTCAATCCCGTCAACGGCGCCGTTGGTCTTCTCTGGACAGGAAACTGGCACATCTGTCAGGCCGCCGTCGACACCGTCTTGCGTGGCGGCACGTTGCAACCCATGAACGAGTGCGAGACGAATTCCGAAGACTCTTATCCCACTTCTCGATTCTCTAATTCCCGATCCAGACTCTCCCCCAAACGCAAGCGATTTCAGGATTCTACCAACAATCAACTCAACGAACTGGATCTTCGGTTGACGCCGAGTTTACCGGCGAAATCAACCCGGCGGGCCGGTACTCCCTCCATGATTTCCGAGGAATCGGAGACCACTACGTGCTTCGAAAGCGGCCGAGTAAATCATCCAGAAGAAACAACCGCTGAAAGGAAACTTCTGAATTTGTTCGTCTAAGATACACAAATTATCCCGGCCGGCGAAATGTAAGTGACCGGGAGCGAGTCGTAAAGATTAATTATGGCGGCGAGGTTTTTTGTCCAACCCACCGGTACAGGATTTCAGTCCTCGGAGACAGAGGAGTGAGAAATGAGTGTTAGTCGGTGAGGGTTTTTCTTATCCATTTTTGTAATTTAGCTGTGGTGATTACGTGGATCAATAAAATTTTTGTTTTAAATAATGGCATTGGAATTTTATCCTCGAAATCACAACAAACTATGATGTTGATGTTTAACTTCAATCCACAACACTGAACGACAAGTCGCACCATACCCATAAAACGATCAGATCGGATTGGAGTTTGTTAAATTGAATGCAATTATGGAGTTAATGAAGAAATAAATGAGCAAGAGAGCGGGTTTGTTTTGTTTTATTTATTTTATTTTTTATATTTTTTTCCGGAATCCAGAGAGAAGCGGCTTTTGGAGAACGCAAAGAGGCGCAAGGGAATGGGATAACTTTTCGGAAACAAAAAAAAAAAAAAAAAAAACAAAGAATGTTGTTAATGTTGGGATGGGACCCACTATATTACTATTATTTTTATTTTCTTGAGTCATACTTCACCCATTGGTAATGAATTTTTTTTGATTAGGAGGCGAATATGAAAGTCAATGAGAAGGAAAAGTTTTCTGTGTTCTACCCCCTCGATCTCTATTCCTATATTATAATATATTTTTTTATTTTAAAAACAATACAATAAATATTGTACATCAAGTCTTATATATTTTTATTTTTATAATTATTTTTCTTACTTAATAACTATTTAATTAAAATTAGTAAACATTTATTTTATCTATAGAAAAAATTGATTAAAATGTCTTAAATAGAATTACCATTGACAACATTTGTAAAAAATTGGAAATAAGAAAAAGAAAAGAAAAATTTTAATTGGAAATAATTTCTCGTGGGGAACCCATTCATATGCATTTTCCGTCAGTAAATATTGCCTCGTCCACGGTAAACTTTTGCAATAAATTTTGTTGGGAAGGAGATTAAAATGGATAGCAGAGATAAAGATGGTTAAGTCATCTATGTCTTCACTCCGTCCCCTAGTCTAATAGAGAATCAAACCTTTCTAAAGTAGCTATAACATATTATAAGGAGAGCTTGTCTTCTTATTCACAAAAATATAAGTATTTCTTTTATAATGATGGACCATAAATGGATAAAATATAAGAAAAAAAAACTAAGATATTTTTTTGTGTTTAAGCCACCAAAATAAATGGTATTTTTCAAAAAAAAAAATTGTCATTTTTTATGAGTAAAGAGAAACTCTACATTTTGTCTATAAAGCACCATTATCTGTCACAAAAAATATTAATATGTATGTATACTTTGGTGGCACCTAATGTTGTCACGTAGAAAAAATATAGAACTTCCCTACACATTCATGCTATAGTTTATCTTTTCTATAAAAATGTATCACTTTTCATATTTGATATTTAATTTTCTTCATAATCGATTTTTTGGAGTTAAAAAAAAATTGTAATCATTTTTATCACTCAAAACACAAATAATCATGATTTTCATAACTATTCTCATTCATCTCTTCCTTCATTTTTCCTACGTCATACCAATTTTCAGGATCGAACTTGTGACACTAGTGTTAACCTAGATTAACACCTGTTCTAGACTAAAATATCCCAGAATACTCTAACAAGGTCAGGCTCCTCCTGGAGTCGACCAAAGGATGCCGCAAGACCCCGGGGATCGGCCAAAGGATGGCGGGAGGACCCGGGAGAGACAGCCAAGGGAGACCATAACCCTAGGGGGTTAGCCAAGGAAGGCCACAACCCTCCCCCAACGTTTGACCAAGATAGGCCACAACCCCTAGGGGCTCGGCCAAGCCAACAACGACCCCCCGAGGGTCGGCCAAGTCCATCTCGACCCCCGGTGGTCGGCCACAACCCTATGGGGTCGGTCAAGCCCCTACCAACTCTCAGGGGGTCGGCCAAGCCCCTACGACTCCCAGAGGGTCGGCCAAGTGTGATCTGACCCTCTGGGAGTCGGCCAAAGTAAGATAAGACCCCCGAGGGTCGGCCAAAGTATGTCGAGACCCCCCAAAGGTCAGGAATGGCGACCATGACCCCTTTAGGAGTCAGTCAAGGCCAATCCACCCCCCGGGGCCTGACTAGAGTATGTTTGACCCTTTGAGGGTCAACCGTAGAAGTCAGGACTCTCCCAGTAGTCAACCGAGTCTAAATTAACCTCTAGAACCATTGTACCGTAAGGTGGCAATGGCTGGGAGTTACAATGAATAGGCATAGATCCTTTAAGGATGGGTCGGGAGGTTAGAACTATCCCCAAAGAGTCGACCGAGTCCAAAGTGACGATTGGATCTGCTGATAACGGCCAGGAGTTACGCCGAGAGGGCTAGAACCTCTTCTAGGGGCGAGACATGGAGGTAATGACCGGTAAGAGTTGACCGAGACCTAAAGTCGACCTCATTGGTTTAGTACGCAGAAACCCACATGGTTGGCCATGGAGGTTAGGACTTTTTCGTGAACGAGTCGACCAAGTCCAAGTAACCTCTCTAGAACCATTGTGTCATAAGGTAGTAGTGGTTGAGGGCTACAATAAGTATGCCTAGATCCCCCGAGGATTGGTCATGGAGGTTAAGACTCTCCCCTAGTAGTCAATCGAGTCCAAAGTAACGACTAGATTCCATGATAATGGCTATGAGTTATGTTGAGAGGGCTAGGATCCCTTTTAAGGACGAGCCATTGAGTTGAGGACACGTAAGGGATAACCGAGACCAAAGCCAACCTATAAGGAGATCGGTTGAGTGGGCTGACCCCAAGAGGGTCAGCTGTGGAGGTTAGGACTCTTCTGTGGACGAGTCGATCAAGTCCAAGTAACATTTAGGAACGTTACACCTGTTGGGCACAACGTCCTAGAGTTACACCGAGTAGACCTTTCCCCCAAGGGGTCGGGCATGGAGGTGAGGACCTGCAAAGGTTGACCGAGTTCAAGTAACTCCCGAGTCAAGGTCGTTACACTTCCATGGGTAATGGTTATGAGTTACCGTGGTATTTATTTCCGACTTAATGGCGGACGTTTCTAACTACTAGCCATTTAGTCACCATTAAGTGAGCCGTAGCGGTTACTAGATCGGCTACTTTAAGAAGATTGAGCATTCCCCATTTCAAGCTAAGTTGAATTACGCTAAAACTCCTTATAAGCTGTTCAAAGTCCCAAAGTACATTAAATTACTCTCCTAAAAGCTCTTACTCGCTTAGGCATCAGACGCCCTATGGCTAACACCACACCGGTGTGCCTAAATTTTGTTTTTGCAGGGTTCACGTCATCGGTAAAATAAATCTTTACCGTTGATCTGTTGACCACTTTTCGACATCAACAACACCAAACAATGAAACTATTATGTCACCAACTCTTTCTGTGAGAATAATAATTTTCAAACAAAATAATGATGAGAATAATAATTACTCGTGAATACAAGTAAGTGGAAAATGAAAAAAAAAAATTATTGAAAAATAGAAGTGGCATGAAAAAAATAAAGTTATTAAGATAATGATAAAAATGTTAACCATTCTCATCTTCTTACCCAAACTATCAAGGTTCATATTTAGGTTTTTTACACTTAGGGATTGGATCAAAGGATATTTACTTTTTATTGATAAATCACTTACATTTATAAGTGTACAGCCAAGTAGAAAACTAATTGAATAACTTTAATCAATTGTAGCTATCCAACTAATCTATGTACAAGTCAACTAATTGAAATAATTGTAATACTCTTCCTGAACACTGACAGTAGAGATTGGAAATGATCATCTTACACATGAGATTAAAAATTGATGGAGCTAGTAATGACTTTATAAAGAGGTCGGCGAGTTGGGAAGTACTGCAAACAAGAAGAAGCTTGAATAGGCCTGCTTGGAGCCGATCACAAACGAAATGGCAGTCAAGTTCGATGTGCTTACTCCGTTCGTGAAAAGTCAGAATTGGAAGCGATGACATAACTGCTTGACTATCGTAATACAGTGCTTCTGTGAGAGGTGTGATTTGGAGATCCTATAGCAACGTTATTAACCAAACGATCTCCCAAGATGTATGGGCGAGGTCTAGATATTCATCTTCGATAGAGGAACGAGAAATGGTGGTCTGTTTTTTAGATTTACAGGATACTAAAGATTCATAAACAAAGATACCAAACTGATTGTCAATCATCGAGTATCAGGACATAATGCATAATATGAATCGGAAAAAACACAAATTAGAAAGGAATTTGAACGCTTGAGTAGTATACCTTGAGCTGGGTTATTTTAAGATAACGAATGAAGAACAGAGCAGCAACGAGATGAGTCTGAGATGTTTTGAAAATGAAATGACTCAATCAATTAACCAGAAATGTTATCTCAGGCTTATAGATGGTAAGTTATAAAAGCTTACCAATAGTTTTGCGATAAGCAGTGATGTCACTCAATGGTTCGCCATCATCTTTGCTGAGTTTATGCAAGTGATTCATCAGTGTAGTCGCATAGCACTCATCATTTTGGTTTCTTCTATAAGCTTGAGAGTATAATTTCTTTGAGATAGAAATATCCATTGGTTTGATCAAGCTAATTCTAAGCTGAGGAAATATAGAATTTCACCTAGGTCATTTAATCGAAACTAGTTGTGTAGAATCAGCTTCAATTTCTTAAGCAATTGAGCATTGTACCTTGTTAAAATTATTTTATCTACGTATACCAGCAGTGCAACAAAGGACAAACCAGAGCCTCGAGTAAAGAGGGAATAGAATTATTTGAATTGTGAGAATCCAAGAGTTAAAATGGTCATCAAGAATTTGAAAACCACTACTAAGAAGCTTGCTTCAAGACACAAAGGGATTTGTAGAGGCGAAAAACATAATTGAAGCAGCGTTCAGTTGAGTGAAACGACAAGTACGAGCTTTGTAATCTTTCATGCCCCTTATTTCTTAGCTGAATTTTGAGCTTTGTAATCAAGAGAGAGACCCAATATTCTTCCTCGAACAATTAATCCAGGAGAAAAGGCGTTCTTGACGTCTAATTGAAGCAGCGGTCAGTTGAGTGAAACGGCAAGTACGAGCAACACAGACAGTGGCAAACTTGGTGACTGGTGAAAACATCTCAATGTAATCGAGACCCTTTTGTTGAGTATATCCTTTTGTAACAAGGTGACCTTTGAAGCAATCAATGCTATCATCTGCTGATAATTCACTTTGTATACCTATTTACATCCAATTCTGGATTTATTAGGTGGAAGAGGAACTACTAACCAGGTTTTATTCTGTTCCAATGCCTCAATCTCAACAGATATAACAAGGCGCCAATGTTCAAAGGGCAAAGCTTGATAATAAAATTTTAGTTCATATGTAGTAATACAAAGGTAATGAATGCTCAAAATTGAGAGAGACACTATCATAGGCTACATAATTCTACATGGGATATTTTGTTTGGAATTTCTTCAAATGGGAACTAGTGATCAGGGCACAGTGATACTGTTGTAAATGAGAAGGTTTTTATCTGTCGAGTGCTACGACGAAGGTTCACTAATGCATTCTGAGAAATTTGTGAAATAACCATAGTTGAAGTTGTGGAAATGATGTCAACGCACTCAACCAGAATAGACTAATGTAACGGAACAACAAAAATAACAATCGAAATTTGAGACTTTATATCAGATTGCAAACTTGTCATTGTGTTCATAATGAAAGCATGTCAGGAGGTTCATGTATGACTGTCATAGTATGTAGCACCAAATCAAGAAAATGACGTGAATGTTCATCAGTAAGAGTAACCATATGAAATGGGAAGATGGTATCCTGAAAGATGACATTTCGAGAGATAAAGAATTCATGAGTAGCAATGTTAAAGAGTTTATATCCTTAGATGTCAGGGTATATCTCACAAAAATGGCATGCACAGCTCGAGGATCAAACTTTGTACAATTGTGACTCAAAATAAAGGTAAAATATAAGCTACCCAAGACCCGAAGAGATTATTAATCAAGCGTCTAATTTTATAGTAATTCATAAGGAGTCTTATCTTTAAGAATCAATACTAGAGTTTGATTGATCAGAAAGGTTAGAATCAATATACATTCGCTCCCGAAAGACAAGAGAACACAAGAGGGAAAAAATTGCCCTTGCAACATTGAAGATATGTTGGTGTTTGCGTTCAACAAGAGAGTTTTGTTGAGAACGAGCGACACACGAAATCTGATGAAGCACACCATGATTTGCAAAGAATGTCTCAAACTTAAACTCAAGGGCATTGCTAGATCATACCATCTCAATGTCTTTGTTAAATTTTGTAAGAACAAGTTAGAAAAAAAGAGGCTAGAATTCGTAGCACGACAGATTTTAGTTTCATAAAAAGTGTCCATGTAAACCTTGTGCAATCATACATAATGGTAAGAAAACATTTATTACCATATACAAAAGGTAAAGATAATAGACTCCAAATATCAATATGAATCAAATCAAATGCATTAAATCGACAATTTATTTTTGGATACAAATTGTATCGTTCGCTGTTTAGTAATGAACATACTTCATAAACAATGGTATGAGAAGATGATACATTAAAATGTAATACATCTTGTAGTTTATGTATACTAGAAAAAGAAGTATAGTCGAGTCGGTAGTGCCAAAGATGAACAACATCTTGTTGAACAACAAAAGCTGCCACACAGTTTCAAGCATTCATTATCCACATAAACTCCATATTGCATTTCACCTCTGCCAATCTTCCTCGAAGTGAACTTGTTCTGAATTAGACATGAATCGGGGAAAATGTGATTAACTCAGAGCAAATAGCAGTTAGATCACTTATTGATAGAAAAATGTATTAAAATTCTACTACAAATAGAACATTTTGTAATACTAAGGTGTTGAACACAACAACAAAAACATGCAAACTTAACTTCAATGTGATTTCCATTGGGTAAAACAACAAAAGAATTTTAGGGATGCATATTGTGAAACAATTGCTGATTAAAATAGACGTGAGTTTTGATGTTCCATAGTCAATGATCCAATTACTAGGTGAAAGATCAATAGTGTTATGCATATGACAGAAGGTATGAAACAGATTACCTGCAATGTGGTTCACATACCCATTTTTTGAGTACAACAAGCTAGAATTGTAGCATAGTAAAAACATTGTGACAATGATCAAGATCTTTAGTGGAGATGGAACTACTAGATCCAGGTTCAATCGAGCTAGTCATAGTGACTAAATTTATGCTATATTGTTGGGGTCTTCTTGTACGATATTCGGGGGAAAACCATGGACGCGATAACATTTGTCGAAAGAGTGTCTTGGCAACCCATAATGAGTACACTGGATTTTATCCTTTCATTGTTTCCGAGTGTTGATCGTGTTTTGCGGTTTGATCGAAAAAGATGCATAGATAGTAAGGATTGAGTTAGAACCAAGAATATGAAATGCACCCTGCTATTTTTCTTGTACAATTAATGAAAAAGGTTTGTTGATGATCGAAGAAGAGTCCATCAGTAGGATTTGGGATTGGCCAGCACGAACTGACTCATTAAGTCCCATCAAGAAAGCGACAAGGTGCTCAAATTGAAAGATAGCCAGAATTTTCTTCACACCTTCACAATTATATAGGCCACAAGTACATACCGGGCAATAAGTCGCATACCCATCCTATAGACTTTTCAATTTTGAAACATATATGGTGAGAGAAAGTTGTTCTTGAGAAAAAGTAGCCAAATCATGCTTTAATCGAAATATATGAGGAATATTCTTGCACTGGAATCGGTCCATTAAATCTTTCTAGATATTGTGTGCTATATTAGTAAAAAGAATGTTTGAAGAAATCGATTTTGAACTAGAGTTCAAAATCCACGCAACGACTACGTTGCTGCTTTGAGTCCATTGAGCAAGCAAAGCTAAAAACATCGAGTGGCTCCTAGTGACATAATTGTCATCGGTGAGAAAATCGAAAAAAAGGACGATGGTGCAAATGTCGTGATGATGATGATAGTATAGGCTAGATGTAGTTTCATTGATAGATCCAGGTTCTTATACCGAGGAAGATGAAGCATCATGTTCAATGACCATGTTGAATAGAGAGCGTAAAAAACGAGAAAAAGAGAAGGAAGATGATGGGAAAGAAGAAGAAAGGCGTGGGAAAATTATAAACTTCTAATATCATTTTACACTTGGGATTGGACCAAAGCATGCTTACTTTTTATTAATCAATCACTTAAATTTATACAAGTGTATAGCCAAGTAGAAAAGTAACCAAACAACCTTAACCAATTGTAACTATCCAACTAATCTATGTACAAGTCAATTGATTAAACTAATTGTAATAAGGTTTTATTGTTTAGATAGCCACTTTTTTATATATGTGAATGTTTATGTTAGTTGTGCGTATCTCAACTTTTCTTACAAGATAAAGCATCTTAATAAAATACATTAAAAATAAATTGATTTATAAGTTAATTATCATCGATTGATATAGTAACTTTTAATTATATAGTAAAAGATTTTAAGTGAATAATAAAATGAATCAAACCAATAAAATAAATAAAGAAATAGTGATAATGGTTTGTGAATATTATTATTAATGATAATGTTATAGCTACATAAATGGAATAATTCCATTTCACAAACAGTTGAATTATTAAAAATAGTAAATTATTATGAACAATAGTTATTTAATATAGAAATTATGAAAACTTGTTGGGCTCTTAAAATAATTATTCTGATAATTTGTGTTTAGATTTGTGTATATGTTATCAAGAGAGACAATGATAATTATATTTTGTATAATTATTAGAAGTTTGAAAAAAAAAAAAAAATCAATTTCAATTATTGTTTTAATTGAAAAAATTATAAATAAATATTATTACAAAAAAAAAAAAAAAATTAAATTAAATTACCATTTTGGTGCATAAATTTTTATCTTTGTTTTATTTTGGTTTCTAGATTTTAAAAGTTCAATTTTAATCTATCTACTTTCATGTTTGTTCTATTTTAATCCCTTGAATTTCAAAAATTCAATTTTAGTCCCTAAACTTTAATAAAAGTTAAAAAAATTGGTCCTTGTGATCAATTTAAAATTAATTTAAAAATTATCATTAGATGAAATAGTTAAAAATGTTAATAATTTTAATATAAAAAAAAAATTATTTGAACATATTTCTAAAGTTTATATGAAAATATGATATATTTTTTAAGAAATGTAACAAAAAAAAAGTATAATAAGGACTAATTTTTTTTTTTTTTTTTTTGAAAATTGACTAAAATTGAACTTTTGAAAGTTAAGAGATCAAAAAGAAATAAATTTAAAAGTTCATAAACTAAAATGAAGTAAATAAAAAAAAAAGAAAAAGTTAAGAACTAAAATTAAATTTAAAAAATGTAAAGAATAATATAAAATAAAGGCGAAAGTGCACTCACTAAAATTATTTTTTAACCATTTATTATAAATAGATTGAAATATTATTACATTTAAAATAAGACATTAAAAAATAATCCATCGATTATTATACTCAATATCCCAAATGCCCCGGTTGGTTGCTGTTGTTGTAAGGGAAGCGAGCGAGTGAAGGAGAAGTGTTGTTAGCTAAAGTAAAGATAAATTAGATAATGGAGAGTCGCCGCATTTTTAGTGGGGACCACAAGACATTTTTTTTAAGGCTGTGGACCCCATGCCACCTCAGCATCCATACGCCCACTTGCAATTTTATGCTTTACAACCACATCAAATAATACTATATACTCCATTCAATAAATAATATAATTTATGTTTTCAAAAGAATAAAAAAACTATATAATATATTGTATTGGTCGCAAGCATGACCCACTCTATATTCTTTTTTTAATTTTTTCAAACATATCGACTAGAAGCCTGCAAAAAAGAAAAAAATTTTAGGTATATCAGTATAGTGCGAGTCACATGACCTTCGATACTTAAGTGAGTAAGAGCTATTAGGAGAGTAATCTAGAGTACTTTGAGAGTTAAAATAACTTATAAGGATTGTCATCATAGTTCAACTTAGTTTGAATGGAGAATGATCGATTTCTTAATAGGCAGCTGTTAGAAACGTCCGCCATTAAGCCGGGAATGATACTGGCGTAACTATTGACCGTTACCCTTAAAAGTGTAACGACCTTGACATGGGAGTTACTTGGTCTCGGTCAACCTTTGCAGTTCCTAACCTCCATGGCCAACCCCTAGGGTGCGCCCATGCTCAGTGTAACTCCAGGACACTGCACCAATGTAAAAGCCTGACCCTTTGGGGGTCCTAGAGAACTAACCCCTACTACATGCGTTCAAATTAAATGATCTCGAAAACATTTAATGCAAAAGAGTTTATCATTTATTTCAGAGAATCCATCAAGGAAAAAAAAACAGGAATTTGAAAGGTTCAGAGTACTCCTTTTGAAAACAGATAACCAGTCAGAAAAACAAGGGAGAAAAACGTAACATAATCAAAGTCATTATAAATTCTATTGTTAATTTATCATGAACTACGTAAAAGAAAGGACGAACAATGCTAAGACCGGACATAAGACCAAGACTCGACGTGCCCATGGTTTCCACTGCGCCGGTTCAGCCATCCTGGT
>JBBMEG010080342.1:0-11748 GCA_037832605.1 Cyclanthera cordifolia | reverse complement strand
GGTGAAGCTATTCTTACAGCTACATACCTTATAAACAGAATGCCAACTAAGGTATTAGGTTTTCGTACACCCTTAGAGACCCTTAAAGATATCTTCCCTACGAACCGTGTCTTTTCTGACCTACCGGCCAGGGTTTTTGGGTGTACAGTGTTTGTCCATGTATCAGTCCCTCACAATCTAAATTGGACCCGCGGGCGATCAAGTGTCTTTTCCTTGAATATGTTTCACATAAAAAGGCGTATCGTTGTTTTGATCCCATCAAACGAAAAGTTTATGAAAGCATAAATGTCTCTTTTCTTGAAAGTCAGCCATATTATTCCAGTTCCCTTCAGGGGGAGACTTCAGGTGAAGGAAACAAGAATTTTTGGGATATCTGTCCTATTCCCGCTATTGTTCACCATGAGGGAGTTAGTCCCAGCCCTGTCGAACCAGATTACTCCTCAGGGGGAGTAGTGCCGCGTAGCTCAGAATTCCAAGTTTATACTAGGAGGAAGCCGAGTCATCAAAATAATAGCGAGACGTTTAATTCAGCACATAACCAGTCTGATGCTTCGACAACTGCTCCGACAACTGCCTCTCTGAACCCAGGTAATTTTGATCATTTACTTTTAAACACTTCTAATCTTGAGAATGCTATACCAGTTATTTCTGATCTTGACATTCCTATAGCACACCAGAAAGGAACCTGTACCTGTACAAAATATCCTATTCAAAACTTTATATCCTATCACAAATTATCCACTACTCATAGAGCCTTCACCTTTAGGATTACAAACCTGTTTGTCCCAAGGAATATACGAGAAGCTCTAGACGATCCGAAGTGGAACTTAGCTGTTATGGAAGAGATTAACGCTCTTAAACAGAATCATACGTGGGAGATAGTTAACTTACCAAGAGATAAGAAAACCGTGGGTTGCAAATGGGTATTTACAGTTAAGTGTCATGCAGATGGAAGAGTTGAAAGATATAAAACAAGATTAGTTGCTAAAGGGTTTATACAGACCTATGGGATTGACTACCAAGAGACATTTGCTCCTGTTTCCAAGTTAAACTCCATTAGGATTTTACTGTCAGTTGCTGTCAATGGAGATTGGCCTCTGCATCAACTTGATGTAAAAAATGCCTTCCTAAATGGTGATCTTGAAGAAGAAGTGTATATGGACTTGCCACCTGGCTTTGAATTAGCTGATAGAAACAATGTTGTATGTAAACTAAAAAAAGCATTATATGGTCTCAAACAATCACCTAGAGCCTGGTTTGAACGATTTGGAAAGGCAGTAGTGAACTGTGGTTTTCGTCAGAGTCAGGCTGATCATACGTTATTCTACAAACATACTAAGAATAACAAGGTAACCGTTTTGATAGTTTATGTTGATGATATTATTGTGACAAGGAATGACAGTGAAGGGATAACCGACTTAAAGAAACGCCTAGCCAGTGAATTTTTCAGATAAAAGACTTAGGAGTTCTGAAATATTTTCAAGGTATGGAGTTTGCCAGGTCGAAAACCAGTATTGTTGTGAATCAGAGAAAGTACATCATAGATTTACTGACTGAGACCGGACTACTTGGGTGCAAACCAACAGAAACTCCTATTGAGCAAAATGTGAAATTACAGGCAGCTACAGAAGTAGAAGTGAAGGATAGAGAGAAATATCAGCGACTCGTAGGTAGACTCATTTATTTGTCTCATACGCGTCCTGATATAACTTTTGCTGTTAGCATGGTGAGTCAATTTATGCATGGACCGGGTCCTGCCCATTTTGAAGCGGTTTACAGAATTTTAAGATATCTAAAAGGCACTCCTGGGAAAGGTACCTTGATTAAAAAACAGGAACACCTTGATATTGAAGTTTATACAGATGCTGACTGGACAGGTAGTACCATTGATAGAAGATCGACTTCTGGTTATTGTTCCTTCGTTAGAGGAAATTTAGTCACATGGCGTAGCAAGAAACAGAATGGGGTAGCTAGGAGCAGTGCCGAAGCTGAGTTCAGAGCCTTAGCTCAAGGTATTTGTGAAAGTATATGGATACAACGACTTCTGAAAGAGCTCAAGTGTGTTCACTCAACTCCAGCCCGTTTGTTTTGTGATAACAAGGCAGTTATATCCATTGCCCATAATCCTGTTCTTCATGATAGGACTAAGCATGTTGAAGTTGATAAACATTTTATTAAAGAGAAAATTATAGACGGAACTATATGTGTCTCTTATATGCCGACTTCAGAGCAGGTAGCAGACATCTTTACTAAAGGACTAGCAAAACGTCAGTTCGATAAAATGGTGACCAAGTTGGCAATGGAAGACATCTTCATACCAACTTGAGGGGGAGTGTCGGTTATATTATTTAATTATCTTGTAAATATAGTAAGAAATATTATATCTTATTATATTATTATTTCTCCTATTCTAGTTAGGAAAGTTCTTCTATTTAAATCACATTAGTTGTATCATTATGGTATGAGAAATAAAGTAGAAGTTATTTTCTCCTGATATTTTATAAATATTGTCTCAAAATTTAATTTAATTTTGTCGTTAAATTTTGGATAATGATGTGACAATTGATGATTGGCCGAAATTTCTCGGTCAACAACGTTATTGAGGACTTTTTGCTATACACGTAAAATTCCATAGATATTATTGTTTGTCAATTCAGGCTTAAAGTATTAATATTAGAACATTCAATCATGACTTAAAAATAATGAAAACATTTATGAAACATACATCTCTTATACATAAAAACTTTTATACAACTTGTATATTACACGTCCAAACAAATACGTTGTCTGGGTGCGTATACATATAGATTACATAATCATATAATCATATCTATCATCATCATACAAAACACACTCGTACACTGCCCATCATTTTGTAATCTGGAATCAGCTTTCTTAACAAGGCCAAATGCAAATGTACTTAATTTCCCCATGAGGAAGAGGGGCATAATTTGAAAGGAGGCCAAAATTTAATCAAAAGATAAAACAAAAGTGATACATGGGATCCTAAATATACTAACCTTTTACAAAACGGTATTTATGTGAAGTGCTTTTAGTAGAGATGTGGCCATTTGTTTCACCAACACTTGGCCACCCGACCGTTGTCCGTCTCTGCGCTCCTCGATCAAATTTTGCAGTTTATGAGGTAAATCATTCTCCACAATCAATTGCTTTGGTCGTGGATGATGTTCATACACAGCCTGCCAAATTGATTTTTGAGCATTGGACATTCAAAATTCAAATCAAACATAAGTTTATAATGAGCATTTGTTGGATATTGAGGCGACTTTTATAAGGCATATCAAATAGAGTACTGGAACTTACCTTTATCAGTTTAAGTAGATTAAGCCGAGCAATTGCATCTTGATGGTCCAGTTTTGCAATAAGCAATGGGGTTAGTCCATTGACCGCCAATGTCGTATTGATTCGGGAAGATTTTCTGCAATTACAAGTACATGTCTAGTTGATAATGATATGTATCTAAAGTATCAAAGAGGCTGCAACACCTACATTTTAAGGCATTAAAAGTGTTTTGGACAATTGTGGGGAGAATACGAAGGAGAATGAATATCTTGTTTGAGATTGAAAGGAATTGTTACGAAAGAATGATTATCTATATTTGAAGCGGAGAGTATAATTATGAGGGACAAAATAGTGAATATTGAAAGAATAAAAAGTTGGGAAGAATAAAAATAATTAGGAGTAATTGGGATTAAGAATGAAAAGTAGTGGTGGAAAAAATAAGATTATGAATAGAATATAATGAATAATGATTACGGAGAAAATGGTTGTTGGTGCACAAATATGGATAAGAGAATTCTCCTCATAGTCGTTCTCATTCTCCTTGCCCAAACACCCCGTATTCTTAATAATGGTTTCATATAGTTGGATCATCGATGTATGGGAGAAGTTGAAGTCAACTCTTAAGGGTAGTTATTCACCACGATTACATTGACGTCAACTCTAAAGAGTAGTTATTCACCAAGATCATAAGATTAAAAACAAAACTTAAGACATAATTAAATAAACCAGATAGATGAATATACATACGTGATGATTTTCAAGAAGGGCTCCAGTATATGCACAAAATGTTGTTCAGGACAACACTGGAAAAACTTGACCAATTTCTGAACTGCATCCTTTTTCAGCAAAGCCTGTTCGACTTTTCGGTTGTCATTGTCGTGAGCCAAGCAGACAGCAACAGAATCCAATGCCGTGACTGACCAAAGCTCATCCTCAAGTAGGCTCAAGTACACATCTAATCCACCATGGGCTCTTAACTGCTCCCTCGAATTACGAGATGCATGTGCCATATCGCACAGTAGCGGCAATGCATCTTTTTTAAGAGGCGAGTCTGATATAATAAAATTCATTAAGTGTGGAATAATTCCATTTTCGGCTGCATATTCTTGCCTCCTCTTATTTATCTTGCACAAGTTGAATAGTGCACTGAGGACCTACAGATAACACAAGTAATGTAACAAAGAATACAACCATGAAGAGAAAACAAATAATGGTCTTATGTTCTTTTTTTCGATCTACAGAGAGATGTCAGGCCCCCAAATGCCAGTCAAGATCAATTGAAAATAAAATATTTTCATTCATTAAACTTTTAAATCTAGCAGCTCGGAGCAACGATCTTAGGAAGCTTAGCTTCAAATATTTTGTTAGTGTAGTAAATGAGATAACACGATCATTTGACTAGAGAGCAGATATTCTAGGCATTTACAGACAACTTAATAGTGTAGAAGCCTGAAGGGCACGACCATAATAAATAAAATTATGACAATGTGGGAAAAATAAAAACACACCTCAGTGTGTATTTGCGACACCAGAGACCCTTCTTTAAGTTCGAGGCTCGGAATCAAATATTTAATTGCATCTGCTCGCTGAAGATTTTCTAAGCAGTTTGGATCTGTTGATAGATGATTTATACACTTCAATATCTACCATTCAAAAAATAAATGAAAACACAGTTAGTAGAAAGTAGAAATCAACTCGTTCAAAATAGCCAGAAGAATGAACCAATGTGTTGGCTGATATAATTAAATTTACCCCAACCCATCAGTTTAAATTTCTGGGTTGATTGGTTGATTAACATAATTCAGCATGAAATTCGACAGAATGACAAGATTCAATCTTGCATACCTTCAAGAGAATAGAGGGCTCTACCCTATTGAACATCTGGAAAAGCCGATTAAGCAAGCTTTGGCTGCACATATATGATTTCACAGTTGTATCTGCCTGAGCAAACTCAAGCAGAAGATCAGCCACCTTCGCCAGGTATTCCCTTGCAACATCAGCATTCATAGTTGAAACCATGTGCGAAAGAAGTCCAGAGGAGGTTGCACTACCTGGTCTTGCATTTAAGACACCCGAACCTGAAAGTACCCCTGATGCTGTCTGTGAAACAATTCCAGATGTGGATGCCGCTCCTTCATTGGACACCGGGTTTCCTACCTTCTTTGCCACGGATTTAAGAGAAGCCTTAGAAGTGGGGTCAAGATTTCCATTGTCTTTTCCACGCCGAGAAACCTCTGAGATGAAAAGAATCACAATTAGGTTCTTTGAATGATACACTCAAGCTGCTCAAAGTATTGTCTAACGAGAATGGAATGTGTGCAGCACCAAGATTGATCAAAGTTCAATTCCAATACCTAAGAGCAGTCTAAGGTAAAGCTTTCAAAATGTTTATTAATTACTAACCCCATAAATGTTTTGGTACTCGTGAGCATTTAACTTACAAAGAACACACAGGAAAAATCTTTCTACAAGCTGTAGAACATACAAGAAAAACTCTCTGCAAATTGTAATGCACCAAAGTTTAATCTCTATTTTTATGAGTAATAGAAAATCAAATAATTAGGTAGTATAATAATATCATAAAATGAGACGGAAGAAAAAAACAGGTTATCAACAGAGATATTCACCAGCGAATTCTGCCATTAAGAAATCAGGCTCCCCATTTATCTTCTTTTCATTTGATGCATGCAATAGAGGCATTATAGTCTCATGTCTCTCCAATCCCGAAAGATGACGCATGTACTCAAGCTGACCAGAAAAATGTCGAGAAGGAGGCTCTTTGTCCAACAGACTTAGAAGGGGCCGAACTTGCTCTTGCTGACTAGCCACGGACGCTGGAGGAAATCCATTAGATGCAGGTTCCACCATTTTTGGAGGTTTGTCTGTTGAGGTCCTGGTTGAATTGGCCATTCGCTCAGTTTTCCATCTATCTACATTTTCATGTTCTCTAGAAGCAGAACCAGGCGGTTCATTGGTTGCTAAATTTACAAATTTTTCTAAAGATGCCAGCTCTGATGGTTTAAAAGTTCCCACTGCTTCATTTGTGGCATTGCTAGATTGAGGTCTGTCAGTATCTGCGGAAAAGTTTCGGTGATCAAATTGATTGGCATCTGATCTTTGAGAATGTGAAGTTGAAGCTCTAGAAGGTTCTGGTGTTCCAGTATATAGATGATGATCAACCATTCCATGCCTAACCTTCGAAAGATCAGTCTGATCAGGCACAGGAAATGAGGCCTCATACTGACCGAATATAGGGTGGCTTGAATCTAGTTGACCTGATCGTGGTCGTTGAGTTAAGCCATCAACTGTATTTCCAGCCCCAACCGTTATGGAAGCTAAGCGAGTGGCCTCGTTTAAGCTGTAGAGGGTGTTAATAAGCCTAAGTAGAATTCCACTTTTTGCTGCTATACGACAGAAGCCATTTCTCAGAGTGGAACGCTGGAGCTTAAAGATCTGCCACATTCCATCAATAGCTAGGTGAACCATTTCCCTAGAAATACAATATTTACAAGTGTAATGTGTAAGAAAGAAATAATTGCAAAATTTAACAGAAACCCAAATGCTAAATGAGATGAAAATGAATTTAATTTGCAAACGACCTGTTGGACTTATAACTATTAGGGAATGTATGAATTAATAGTGTAATAGAATATTTGGTAGAATATTCCTCTTGATTGTATTCCATAATTGTAATGTTTTCATACATGTAAGAGGTCTTTCTCCTATATCAGAAGACCTAGAATTCACATATTGAATATAGCAATACACATTATTTGCTCTCAAAACTAAGATGGTATCAGAACCAAAATTCCTAATTTTTTTCTAAACCCTAACCGCCACCCTTACAACAATCGGAATCCTAGCCGCCACAATTAAATGGTGCAACCTACTTCCGATCTTTGTTTGTTTGTGGATGCAATATGTTAATGGTTGTTCAGAAATTTTAGAAACTCCAATCAGAACCCAAGCTGTTGTCTCTAAAACAATGCATCCTAATTCTGATGGTTCCCTCCCATAATTCATCTATCCGTTCAACATCTACACTAATTCTTTGAGCTGGATTTTTTATTACAAAGGAATTTCAGCCGAATTGTTGAAAGCAGATTGTGGGTAATTGAATTTTTTTTACCTAATTCAAGTTCTAGTGTAAAACGATGGCTTGTTACTTTTATTGACGATCATCCTCGTCTTTCTTGGGTTTATTTAAAGGAAAAAAAATCTGAGGTGAAAGATATTTTTCAAATCTTTTATACTATGATTGGAACTCAATTTCAAACCAAGATTTGCATTTTACACTTTGATAATGGAACATGGTATTTTAATGAATTCTTGAGTAACTTTATAAAAGAAAAAGGTATTATTCATCAGTCTACATGTCGAGATACTCCACTACAGAATGAGATTGCTGAAAGAAAAAATAGGCATTTACTTGAAGTTGCCCGTGCTACAATATTTTCCATGCATGTTCCAAAATATTTATGGGGTGAAGCAATTCTTAGAGCTACTTACCTCATATAAATAGAATGCCTAGTAAGATCTTGAATTTTAAAACTCCCATCGATTGTTTTAAAAATATTTTTCTAACATCTTGCTTATACTCTGATTTACCTCTCAAAGTTTTTGGGTGTGATTCACATCCCTAGCCATTTTCGCTCAAAACTTGATCATAGAGCTGTTAAATGTATTTTTTAGGGTTACTCTTCTAATAAAAAAAGTTATAAATGTTTTGATCCTCAAACCAAAAGAAAATATTTGTCAGAATGGATGTCTTTTCTTGAAAGTCAACCTTATTTTATCGAAAGCTCTCTTCAAGGGAGCAACCAATATCAGAAGAGAACTTTAACTCTTTAGTCTTACGTGTCCTATTGTTACTAGTCAATCGATGTCAAATGTTGAAACTTCTCAGTTAGGGGGAGAAATACTACAAAATGATCCTATCAATCTAGTTCCTGAGTTACAGTTTTATACTCGAAGAAAATTCAATCAGAGGAACCAAGACCAGATAGTTGATCCTACACAAGTACAATCTGAGACTCTGACAAATGAAACTAAAAAACTTGGTAATCTTTCTAGCCTTCCTATTTTGTCAATTGATAATCCTTCGACTTCTTCAACTATTCAAAATACTTTGTCTGTTGCATCCGATCTTGATGTTCCTATAGCCATTAGAAAAGGGACTAGAAGTTGTACAAAATATCCAATTGCAAATTATATGTAATGTCAAAACTTGTCAAATAATCATAGAGCCTTCACATCTAGGATTAATGATTTATTTGTTCCAAGCCTTCGTACTGCCCTCTTTGCCGCCTTGCCTTTGAGAGTTCATCCCATCTGTTTTTCCTCTGCTCCTTTTCAGGACGTTGCTGGTCCAAGTTTTTTATGATATTCAAAGTCAGTTGGGTGTTTTCTTCAGATTGTAAGGGGAATGTCATAAGTCTCCTAACTGGGCCAAGATTGTCTAAAAAGGCCAGATTACTGTGGGCCAACATATCAAAATCAATATTATACGAGCTTTGGTGGGAGCGTCAACGAATTTTCGCCAACAGCACAACAAACTGGGAAATCAAGTTTGAGCGGGCCCTGATTAATGCATTTTATTGGTGTTCTTTGTCTACCGCGTTTCGTGATATTTCTGTATCAGATTTGGTTCATAATTTGAACTCACACCTTTAATGTTCCCTTGTTTAGAAGTTTAGGCTCTCACTGGCTCTGCGAAGCCTTTTTGGAGTTTTTTAGTAAATTCTAGTTGTAACTTTACTTTTCCCTTCAGGGTTTGTCATCTTACTGTACTCCTTTTCATAATCTTAATGAGAAGTTTGTGTTCTTTTAAAAAAAAAATGATTTATTTGTTCCAAGGAATATAGGCATTAGAAACAAAAATTGGAATGTAGCAATTATGGAAAAGATGAATGCTTTAATACAAAATGAGACTTGGGAAATTGTGAAATTGCCAAGAGATAAGAAGTCAGTGGGTTGTAAATGGGTGTTCAATATTAAATGTAATGCAGATGGAAGTGTTGAGAGATATAAGGCTAGACTAGTAGCTAAAGGTTTTACCCAGACATATGGAATTGACTACCAGGAAACGTTTGCTCCTGTTGCGAAAATTAACTCTATTAGAGTTCTTTTGTCACTTGCAGCCATTAGATTGGCTACTATACCAACTTGACGTGAAAAATGCTTTTCTAAATGGCAATCTTGAGGAGGAGGCTTATATGAGCTTGCCACTAGGTTTTGAGAAAGAACTTGGATATAATAGAATTTGTAAATTGAAGAAATCTCTAAATGGTCTTAAACAGTCTGCGAGAGCTTGGATTGAGCGATTTGAAAAAGTTGTATCTAGCTATAGATTTCTTCAGAGTCAAACAGATCACTATATTTTATAAACATTGTAAGAATAATAAATCTCAATTTTGATTGTTTATGTAGATGATATTATACTCACAAGTGATGAAGAAATTAGTCCGACTGATGTGAAGAAAAATCTTGCAAGAGAGTTTCAAATCAAAGACCTGAACAGTTGAAATTCTTTTTGGGAATGGAGTTTGCAAGATCGAAGAAAGGCACCTGTGTTAGTCAGAGAAAATATGTTCTTGACTTACTTGAAGAAAATGGATTACTTGGATGCAAGATTGCTGAAACTCCTAGTGAACCTAATTTAAAACTGCAAGTAGCAAAGGCAGAAGAAATAAAAGATAGAAAGCGATATTAGAGACTTGTTGGAAAATTGATTTATTTGTCTCATACACGTCTTGATATTTCACATGTTGTGAGCATGGTAAGTCAATTTATGCATGCACCTGGACCAACTCATTTTGAAGCTACTTATAGAATTTTGAGGTACCTAAAAGAGACTCCTGGAAAAGGCATTTTATTTAAAAAGCAAAATCAGCAGAATAATTTTCAAATAGAAGTTCATACTGATGCAGATTGAGCTGGAAGTGCTACAAATAGAAGATCCAGATCTAGTTATTGTTCATTTGTTGGAGGAAACCTTGTTACTCGGAGAAGTAAAAAACGGAATGTGGTAGCTAGAAGTAGTGCTGAAGCAGAGTTTAGACTTTTAGCTCATGGAATTTTTTAAGGTATATGGATAAAGAGAATACTCGAAGAATTAAAGATTCCTTCAAAGACACCTACACGTATTTATTGTGACAATAAGCTGCAATCTCTATTGTTCATAATCCAGTTCAACATAATAGAACAAAACATATCGAGATTGATAAGCATTTTATCAAGGAAAAAATTGATGTAGATATAATATGCATTCTTTATCTTCCTACGTCAGAACAAACTGTTAATATATTAACTAAAGAACTTTCAAAGAGGCAATGTGACAGATTAATTGACAAGCTGGCTATGGAAGATATCTTTAAACCAGGTTGAGGGGGAGTGTTGGAATTATTACTATTAAAGAATGTATGTATTAATAGTATAATAGAATATTTGGTAGAATATTCCTCTTGATTGTATTCCATAATTGTAATGTTTCCATATATGTAAGAGGTCTTTCTCCTATATAAGAAGACCTAGAATGCACATATTGAATACAACACATTATTTGCTCTCAAAACTAAGACGACCAACAAAGCTATATAATATACGGACGGATTAGACAATAAACATTATAACTGGGAGAAACTGGACTAACAGTGAAAAATGCAGATACACTTTTTTTATGACCTGGAAAAATTGGAACTGCTTACTTAACCATTTGATATAATATTTGGCTACACTACATGCCTGGGCACCCATGCCCGTCTCAAAACCCGAACATGAGAGACAATATGACAGAACTCGGATCTATTGCAATATCAAAATAACAAAATACAAGAGAAAGAAATTACTTGAATCCATTCATTCTTTGCCAAAAAACAAAAAAAAAAACTCCCATTCTTGAACTCTTTCAAGACATAAACCAAATTTATCAAATAACAAAACATTTGATACCCTTCCTATCGCTACACCCTCTATTTATAACCAAACGCCTAGAAAACTATTAATCTAATTAATAATATATCCTTAATATGGATCCCATCACAAAAATAGATCTAAAAGAACATAATAGATCTCAATTTCTTTAATTGACAACCCCTCATGACTTGCAAACCCTCACTCTTATATCGCCAATAAGAACATAGCTCAATCCATAAGTGTGTAACGAGGGGAAAGACCAATAGGTCATTGGTTCAAATCCATCCCCACAATTCTTGTTGAACTAAAAGAAAAATCTTGTGAAACTACATCATAGCACATAGGACCTAGAATGAATCACTTCACTATTAATACTTCACAATGGATAAGTATCAGCTCCAAACTATATGTTAGAAAGTGTGGGCATCCATCTCAAAACCAATTGGCAATGAGACAACAATCTCCAACATGCCCCCTCAAGATGGCACAATTTAGGAAAAGCCATCTTGGACTAGATCCGAATTTGTGGAC
>JBBMEG010080341.1:0-11750 GCA_037832605.1 Cyclanthera cordifolia | reverse complement strand
TCATATTCACGTAATAGATATCATAGAAACACCACAATCAACAAGCTCAATCAACGTGCATACATGCTATTACACCATAAACCACGAGAAGGGGTAAGGGTTCCTTACCTGGCCAAATTCTAAGCTCCTTAGCTCCAAAACCCTCCAACTATGAAGTGACAATTAAAAATAGCCCTAACGAATAAATGGGTTTGAATTAGCACTTACGACCATAAAAATGAACAGTACAACGAAATCAAGAGACTCATTTCTCGAGCCTCAACTCAATCAGAGTTAATCAAACTCATGACCTAAATGTCATTAATACGTTAAAAAAAACATAATTGGTTAATTAAGTTCTCACCCCCACGAGATCTCACAATTAAAGAATTTAATAGGAAAGGTTTCAACTTTTAACAGGTTTGATCGCCAACAAAAATGACAAAAAGCCACAGGTTTAAATACAGAACGCTTCAACATTTAACCCGTTCAACAAAAATGGCAAAAAGCCACAAGTTTAAATACAGAACGCTTCAACATTTAACAGGGCCAACAAAAATGGCAAAAGCCACAGGTTTAAATACAGAACGCTTCAACTCATTTAACCAATTTGATCATGACCAACAAAGGCCACCGATAAATAATTAACAGGTTTTATTTAACCGATCATGACCAACAAAATGGTAAAATAATTAACAGGTTTATTTAACCGATTTGATCATGACTAAAGGCCTGCCGATAAATAATTAAAAGGCCTATCGATAAATAATCCAGAAAATTTCTATAATGTTCTAATCTCAACAATAGCCCAGAAATATAACTCAGTGAAATTTCAACCAGATCTAATATCATATGCCAAAACTCAATAAATCATCAATTTAGCATACAAAAATTACCTAGACATAACTCTCACAGCTTTGGCGCTTCGGCTTGCACTGCATAAATCGAGTTTGGGCTGGCCAGATTTGGTTTGCGCAGTACAGATGGGAGGCAGCTTTTTCTCGTAAACGAAAAAGACGAGAAAGAAATGAGCGAATAATCGATAAGGGGAGAAAAAGGTTAATTTGATTTTACGCACAGTATTTAATTGGAATAAGATTAATCCAATTTAATCTATAAATATTGTTATTTAATTAATTTTACCCCTTAATAAATCTTTCGAATAAAAACCTTTAAATTTTGATTTAAAGTTTTGAAAGCTTCGAGTTGTTACAGAGGAACACTAGGAAAAAGAATAAGAAAAACAACAGATCACTAAAGAGATAAAAGACTTCTCAGGAAAAGATACTCCTACACAGTGTATGGATTTTCTCTGATTCTTGAGCGAGACCAATCCAACGCGAGAAAAATATGTTACATTTAGTGCAACAACGATGTGGGACACATTCTTGGAGTCCCTCGTATCGTGTGGAGAAAATGAAAATGAGGAAGAGGAAGAAGACGTCGAGAAGATGAAGGAATAAGCCACTTCAGAGGTAGAGCATAGGGCAGAGCTTGTGCCATGAGGGAAATCAAACTCAAAGTATCGGGTGGAAGAAGAGATGGATGTTGACATAGAGGAGGTAGAACCTAAAGAGAAGGCTCTTGAGCCAATGCAAGAAGAGAAAGAACGAGATAAGGGAGATAGGAAGAAGAAAGAGGAATGGTATTTCCCTTGCAACAGAAATTCTTCCGCATCGAAAAAGTAGAAGAACATCAGAGATGAAGCAAGCCAGGAGATCAATCAAGTCTCTACCAAGGCAGACGAGAAATTCATTTCTTTAAAGAATAAGCTGTTCCTCCAAGAGCACAACTTCCTTAAAATTGGACTTGCAAGAGAGGTCTCCAAGGCCATTGCAAAGCGCAAATGGCAGAAGTTCATGCGACCCGAGAAAGAAGCCATACTGGATTGGGTTAACGAGTTCTATGTGAACCTTAATAAGGAAATAGCCTAGGGTTGAAGGGCAACCCCCATTACGAAATACATCGCAGTGGTGGTCAAGCCAACACAAGCTTAGTTACAAGACTGCAACTAGATAATTTAAGCACTACGAGCCGTATGAAAGGTTACAACCGGGTCACGAATATTGCAGACTATATTTCTCAATGCGAAAGCACATTGCTGGCTAAACTTCGTGAAAACAAGTTTAATGCCAACAACTCATGACATGGATGTGACCAGGATAAGAGCTTTGTTGCTATACGCTCTTCATATGGGTCTCAGTATCAACGTTGGCCGCATTTTAGAGGCAAAAGTTAAGAGATCCATCAACAAGATGCAAGAACCAATCTTCTTCCCCACACTATTACATTCTTTTTCTGAACCAAGGAGTGCGACCAGTATTGATTGATGCAGTTTTGGCCCTAAGACCAGCTTATCAAATTGTAGAATCTAGAGCGAGGGTGGTCGTTGGAAGGAAAAACATCATTGTTGATACCGAGATTAGTGAAGTCCTGAGGCAGTTGGCTGAAATAAAGAGCTCTAAAAATCATATCATCTTGTCAAAACATATTCACTTAGCTCTCATAAAAAAGGAAAAAAGAAAAAAAAAATTCTATTTGTTTTCCGGAAAAATGTTATTTACTCATTTCTTGTTATTTGAAGCCTTGCCCTGAAATCATCCTCCATCAATGATAGTCCATCGCTGAGTTTGACCTTTGGTTCCCATCCAAGAACCTCATTTGCTTTCGTGATGTCCGGCTTCCTCTGGATCTTGTTTATAGTAAGACTTCTAGTTCATTAGAGAATCAGTGACGCTTAAGAAGAAAGATGTGTAATCGCAAGGATAGAACGAATTTCTTGTTCTAGCTTTGAATTACGAATAAGCTCATGAAGGATCATATGACAGATGACAGATTTTATCTATGGACGTTAAGTTGTCCTTTAGTGCAAAAGAGTTTAGCTCCGGCTTTAAGTGGAATAAGCTTGTTGTTAACGACAGATGACAGATTTTATCTATGAATCTTTGTAGCTTTCAACCTATATGTTCACCAGTTTTCAGATTGGCTTATACTTGCTAGCATACTGTTTTAGTAAAGAGTGAATTTGAAGAGTTCAAATTCATGGATTAATTATGTTGGATATAATTTATAGAAGCTTAAGTTTAATTTATTAAACTTGATTATTATTAATTCAATATTTATCGGATAAATATTAATGAGGAATAATTAATTTATCAGATAGACTAACTATAAATAAATTTTTGGATAATTATTTAGTAAGAGGAAATTAGTTAACATGATGTATAAATTAATTGCATAAATAATTATTGGATAATTATTTATTGAGAGGAATAACTAATTTATTGGATACATTTATTGCATAAATAATTATTGGATATTATTTATTGAGAAGAATAATTAATTTATTGTATAAATAATAATTGAACTATTATTTATTAAATGAGGAATGATTCATTTATTGGATAAATTAATTGGGTAAATAATTATTGGATAAAAAAAGATTAATTAATATGTTTGACATATTAATTGAAGAATTATTAAAAAAAGAATTAATTAATATATGTGATAGATTAATTTAATTAATATTTATTGGATAAATACTAAATAACAAGAATTAATTAAAAATTGGATATATTAATTGAGCTAATATTTCTTGGATAAATATGAATTAAAGAAAATTAATTAATACATTGGATATATTAAATAAATCAATATTTATGGGATGAATATCAATTAAAAAGAATTAATTAACATATTGGATATATTAATTGAATTAATATTTATTGGATAAATAATAATTAGACAATTCTTTTAATAAAAATGTATTGAGAATATTTATTAGATAAATATTAAAATAGAATTCCCTAATATCTTTTAATATTTGATATTAAAAGATATTATTTTCTTCTTATTTGAACATCCTATCTCTACTATACTAGTAGGCTTGAGAGGTTTTCATTTTTATCTCACTCTCTTTAGAGTAACTCATCTCTCAAACATTAACTCTTTCAAAAGTTGAGTGTTTTTGTTTCCTCCCATAGTCAAACCTCTAACAAGGTTATCCCAGCTCTCTTCTTTAAAGGCTTCCACTAAGCACTCAATGTAGCTAAAAAGTTATAGCTTGAAAGATATAAAGAGATCAATCAAGAAGTTTCATGCGAATAGATTGATCCAAATCTAGAATTGATTAGAGACTTCATTCAATGTGAGTATGAATTAATGAACATGTCAATCACCTAGAATATCACATGTAGATTAATTATTAAAAAAAAAAAATTGTAATCACACGCTTCTGTTGCATTAATTGCATGTACCTACCCCACAATTCCCAACACGGACAACTTTCAAATCAGTAATGAAATTTCTTAGCTCTAATGCCTCTTTTGCGGCTTCACTAGCTACCACGTACTCAACTTTCATAGTGGAGTCTACGATCCATCCCTACTAGATGCTTCTCCAAACTACATTTGCGTCGTTAAGGGTAAACACTTATCTTCACGTGGTTTCCTAGAATCTTTTGTCAATTTGAAAGGTAAAGTATGTGTACCCAGTAATGATCAAATCCTTTGAATCGTATAAAAACATATAAATTATTGTTCTTCGAATATACTTAAGAATGTTCTTAATCATAATCCAATTATCCAATCTGAGATTCGATTGATATCTATTGACATTTTCTATCTTGTAGCATATGTCAAGCTTTGTACATAACATGGCATACGTTAGACTTCCTACTGAAGCGCATCCGTCTCATCTCCTCAATCTCTTAAAGTTTCTTTGGACTTTGTTCCTCAAACAATAAGATTTTATGCCTAAAAGGTATATGGTCCTTCTTGAAATCTCGCATTGTATGCCTGACAAGCATTGTGCCAATATACTATGCCTGAGACAAGGATAGCATTTATTAGACCAATCCCTTATAATTTGGTTCCTAAGTATGAATAAAGCTTTATAAAAATCCTTTATTTGGAATTTTTAGTTAGCCATACCTTGATATCAATTAATTATTCTACATTATTCACAATGAGTAGGATATCAACTACATATAACAATATAAATGCTACTTTTTTATCGATTACTTTCTTGTAGACAAAAGGCTCATAAAATTTTTGCTCGAAGACATAAGACTTGACTACATAATCAAATCTTTTGTTCCAAGACTTATTCATTCAATCCATAAATGGATTTAACAAGTTTGCAAACTTGTTTTTCTTGTCCTTTAGATCTAAACCCCTTTAGTTGGTTCATGTAGATATAGTTTTCAAGACTATCATTCAAGAATGTTGTTTTGACATCCATTTTCCATATCTCATACTCATAATACGAGGTAATGGATAAGAGGATCGTTAAAGACTTTAATATGATAGTAGAGAAGAAGGTTTTTTTTATTATCCACTCTTTTTATTTCAGTAAAGACTTTTGTAACTAGTCTAGCCTTGAAGGTTTGAACCTTCCCATCTACACATTTTTTCCACTTGTATATTCACTTGCATCCTATAAGCTTTAAATCTTTAAGAGCATCATGAAGTACCAAAACTAAATACTTGTACACAGACTCCATTTTAAGGTTATTGACTTTTATCCATTCCTCTCTATTAAGATCTTTCATAGCCTTCTTGATGGATAATAGATTCTCAATATTATCATAAATAACATTCTGTCTCCAAGACACCCATGTAAGGATCCAGATTATTCATAATCTTCCCACTACATCGAGGTATACGTCTTCAATAACTAGATGGGAATTGACTATCAAATCCCCATGATTCATCAACTAGTCTAGCTGATAATTTTCTAGCATGAATGTTGTGAGCTGTCAACAACTCTTGTTTACCTTCCTTCCCCAACACTTGTTTTAGGTGATTGTGGGTTAGTGATGCTATTCAATTGATTTGGATAACTGTAATGTGGTTCGCATTGGCTATGGTCTAAACATCACTTTACAAATGATAATGCAAGTGCACGTTGTCAATTATAATCAAGTAATAAATCGTATGTCGTCTCTACAGGAATTATTATTTTAATAATCTCATATTCTAACTGAGTATCATAAACTAATCACATTAAAAAGGGATTTGGTAGTTTTCAATTACAAAATGCGAGAAACATGTTGAATGCAACTAACATTGCCTATGCACAAGAAGCTACTCTATGAAAACTCAACCACATAAAGATATGTGTAAATAAACAATTATATTAAAGAATGAAGTTAAACTAACAATAAGAACAAAATAGCATTAACTACGATAGTTTTGTGGTAAGAAGAATGATTCATGCTACACACCATTGCCTTCTCCCGAATTACATTTTCGCTCAAAGTTAATTGTTTTGAGGATGTGGTTCTCATGCACTAGTGGAATTTTTATTCCTATTAGGGGTTGTGCCTCAAAAGCCTAGTAGTTTGTATATTTAAGAACAAGCATTTAATGTTAAACATTGAATATATTCAGTTATTAATAAATGTTATTATTTTCAATAAATTACGCATTTAATATTCAAACGTCATTCAGCCTTAGTGCATTAACTGGATTAATTTCAATATAACGTTGGTTATTTAGATGGACACTTGGACAAGTATGTGGGACATACGAGTGGATCTAATTCCATGTGTATAATCTGAATCGTCTACACTATATAAACTAAGGCGAGGGTGCCAAAGTTTTGGTAACACAGTTGGTGTGGCCCGTTTTGCAAGAGTTGCAAACGATCTAATCTTGATTGTTCATGTGGAGACATGTGAATGATGCCGCCCATGCTAAAAGAGGTTTTCGCATTAGACGGGACCAGAAGTTTTGTGATCGAGCTAGCAATTATATTATAGACTCATATCAACTACTTCAATAAGGATTATTGTATGCTGATGTGATTTTAATCATGAAAGGGTTACGAACTCCTTCTTTATGACAGCACACTTTAATGTGCATGTGTGAGATTTTTGTATTCATTAGTTGGGAACACAACGTCACAAGAAGGGACTCACAACTTTCCTAATATTGAGGAAGAAGTAGAGTTGATCCCTTAAGAACTGACTTGGACAAAAGGATTCATCTCTCATTAGTTTGAGAGGACATTCGTTTATAGTAGGACTATAAACAACTTATATCTTAGAGGAGTCACTGGCACTTAAGGAGAAAGATGTAATCACAAGAGTAAAAATGACTTTTTACCCAACTATGATTTACGAACAAACTTGTGAATGATTATATCACAGTTGACCGATTATGTCTATGAACACTAACTTGTCTTATAATGTTAAAGAGTTCAGCACATGCCTTTAGTGGAATAAGTTTGATGTTAATGATGAGTGATTAGATCCCAAGTCGTTGTAACTTTCAACCTATAAGTTCACCGGTCCTAGGCTAGCTCATAATCCCTAGTACATTGTTTCATTATAGAAATGAATTTGAACTGTTCAAATTCAAGGATTAATTTTAGAGAACATAATTAATATGACTATTAAGTTTAATGGTTGAAATTAATTAATTAATTAATATATTGGATAGATTAATTTAATATTTATTGGATAAATATTAATGAAGAAAAATTAACTTATTGGATAAATTGATTATAAATAATTATGTGATAATTATTGAGTTTTGAGTTAAAAATATGTTGAACATATTGGGTTAATAATGATTGGATAATTATTATTAAGTATGAGAATTAAAAATTAATATGATTGACATTGTCATACGATCATCCGTAGTGAAGTAGTTGATACGAGTTAATGACAGAATTACTAGCTCGAGTATAAAACATTTGGTCTTGTCTAATACAAAAAACTGATTTTTGTATAGATGCTCTCATTCACATGTCTTCACATGAATAACAAGGATCAGGTTGTTTGCAACTCTTGCAAAACAGGTGTCACCTATAATGTTACCAGGACTTGGGCACCCTAGCCTTAGTCCATATACTCTAGACGATTCAAGTTATAAACTTAGAACTAGATTCACTCGTATGTCCCACATACTTTTCCAAGTGTTTATCTAAGAGTATATCGACATTAATCTAATTAATCTGATGAGGTTGAATGACATTTGAATATTAAATGCAAAATTTATGAAAAATAATAATTGTTTTAGTAATCAAATATAACATTCAATGTCTAACATTAAATGCTTGTTCTTACATATAAAAAGTAGTAGGCCTTTAAGGCACAACTCTTAACAATCTATTACTAGGACTATTTCATGTAGACTTATGATCCTCAGGTGACTCTCGAACAATTTATATGGGAGAGCCTTTGTAAAAGGATTAGCAACATTGTTAGGCGTATTAATTATGTTTCCCAAAACATAGCAACATGGGAGAATACCATTTCAAAATTTACTCATTCTCTTTGAGTGAAGCCCTTTGCTAAAAGTCCAGCCTTTAAGGTTTGCACCTTCCCATATACACTCTTTTTTCTCTTTTAGATCTACTTGCACCCAATAGATCTTACATCCTTTGGTGTATCTACAAGTAACCAGACTGAATTGACGTACATTGACTTCAATTCGAGGTTCATGGCCTTTATCCATTCTTCACAGTTCATGCCCTACATTGCCTTTTTAAAGACTGAGAATCTTAAACATTATTATGGATAACGTTCAGTGTCTCTAAGACACATGCATTAGGAGCCAGATTACTTATAATCCTCCCATTGCATCAACGCGAACGACATTCTGTACTATGAGGGATATGGCTATCAAATCTCAAGGATTCATCAACTATCGTAGGTGATGATTTTTCAACATCAAATCCTAGTGAGCTGGTAACAACCTGTTGACCTTCCTCCAACAATCCTTGTTTTAGGAATAGTAACATTATAGGAATCCAATTCTTTCAACAAAACTGTCGATCGAAGTTTATGGTCTCTAACATAATCATCTTCTAAGAATGTTGTGTTTGATGAAACAAACACTTTATTCTCGTATGGGTTATAAAAATAACCTCCCTTCGTTCCCTTCGGGTATCCTACGAATAGGCATAACTTCGAACGTGGTTCTAACTTCTTTGAATTTGCAGTCAGAACATAGGTCAAACATCCCCAAATTCTAGAGTGATTTAAGCTTCATTTACGTCCTCTCCACAATTCATATGGTGTCTCTGAGGAACTCTTTGTGGGTACCATGTTCAAGATATATAACGTGGTGTCTAACGTGTATCCCCAAAACGATGTCGGCAGTTGAGCAAAGCTCATCATTGATTGAACTATTTCTAAAATGGTTCTATTGCTCCTTTCTAAAATACCATTTTGTTGAGGTGTTCCAGGTGCTGAGAGTTGTGACGTTATTCTATGTTCAATCAAGTAATTTTGTAGTTCCAAGTCCATATACTCTCCACCGTGACCTGGTCGTAGTGTTGTAATCTTTTTATCTAATAGGTTCTTAACCTTTGAACTTTTTGAACTTTTCAATAGTCTTAGATTTATGATGTATTAGATAAAGATAACAATATCTTGAGTAGTCATTCGTAAAGAAGACAAAATACTCATACCCTCCCCAACCTTTAACATTCATCAGATTGTATAAGTTCCAAGGGTGGTTTGGCTATATCTACATTTTCTATAAAGGGTCTTTGGTCATCTTATCTTCTATGTAAGATTCACATACAGGTAAAGTGTCCATCTCTACCCTATTAAGAGAACCACTTTTAACTAACCTTTCAATCATTTTGAAGTTTATGTGACCCAACCTTAGATGTCAAAGATATGTATCAAATTTAGGAGAAATTCTTGGTCTTTTATTTGTTCTTTTGATGTTTTCAATAATTCAGTATTTAGACGTGACTTACAAACCCTAGGTTTAAGCATATACAAGTTATTTACGTTAATTTCGAGCAAAAATCCAAGCCATTCTTTGAAATATAAACCAGATTTTCATTAAAAGTTACATAATGAAATTGTTCTACAAGGAAAGAAACTGAAACTATGTCCCTGTTTATTTTAGGAACCAACAACACATCCTCTAATACTAAAAATAAATTGCTGAAAAATAATTTGACACTTCCAACTGTTATTGCTGAAACAACTTCACCGATTTTCATCTTTAAAGTCATATGCCTATGTTATAGCTCGTCCCATGAGTCACTTCCCTGAAATGAAGAATATACATGATTAGTGGCGCCTCAGTCTATATCCAACCACTGGGTGATTCTTCAACAACATGAGACTCAAGAACTAGTAAATTATATTTACCTTATGTGTCTTTCTTCATTCCATTAAACTCATGAAAATTCATTTTTCTAATTAGTGGCACTGCGCTTATCTTGTTCTCACCAGTCCATTTCTTCTAAAATAACTTTTCCTTAACGGTTCGACCTCTAGGCTTAGTCCCTAAACCCGAGGTTTTGGAACTAGCTTTCTTAGAGACAACATTTTCCACCCCTTCTGTGCCTTTGGATTTCATCATTGACTCGAAGGTTTGTGGTGGGGTTAAATGCAATCTTATTCGTAATAACATTTCTTTTGAAAATTGCAAAAAGCTACTCGGTAACAATTCGAGAATAAAGCTCACCTAACTGCCTTCATCTATAACATTCTCATTCTTTTCAGCCATGTTGAAGTACGTCATCATTTGGAGTACATGTTCCATGACAGACATTCCTGACTTCATCTTAGCACTCTGAATGACCCGAAGAGCATCATGCTTTACCTGAGACGAAGGTTGCCCAAACATCTCATGAAGGGCTTTCATCATTTCTTGGCCAGAATGTCCGAGACATTTATAGACCCTAGCTTTGTCGTTTTCATTTAGCCAACTATCATGTGCTTCACGAACATTTCATAATGCATTAGGTGTCGATGTTCTAGGACATTCCTCTGTTAGAACAAAATTTTTGTCATCCGCGACAAGTATAGTGTGTATATCGTTTATCCATGTAGTATAATTTTCTTCGGTTAATTTGTTCATTGACATAATAGAGATAAGTGACTTAGACACTGTGTTGAAAGAAAACGAAAAGAACGATTCAATTTTATTTCCATGTAAAAATGTAATTCATGGTTTTGGCATAAAAATGATTTTAAAAACTTTTCAAGTAAAAACAATCTAGGAAACCCTACTATTAATAATAATTAATACCATGGTACAACTACAAGGTTTAGAGGAAGTGCCGTCGAATGATTGATTAAATACTCATCCCTAGCGTTAGACTTCTTTCAACCAGAAAAACGCAATACCAGAATAATTGTTATCCCTATGGTTCAAGTTTCCAGTTTTTGATTAGCCAAACTCTTTAACCAATCCCTTGATAGTGCAAACAACCAATTTAGACTTATTAATCTATCTTAGTAAGTGTCGTCGAATTATAGGTCAAGTATTGATTAAAAATTACAATTCAGTTCATTTCGAGAAACTTATATTGTTAATGATCCTAGTGAACACATACCGAGGGGGGTTAACTCAAAGCTGCTAACAGATAGCCCCACTAGGATCTCAAAGTGCAGTTTTTAATGGAGATCACAAGATCAGTTGACACTGATTCTTCTCCCACTATCTATTTTGAAATAGAGTTCCCTACCACTCAAATGAAATATGTTAATCTTGTTCATCCAGTCTTAATCTTTTACCTATGTTGGTTAGATTGATTTAGATGTGAATTATCGAGTTTTTACCACTAGTAGAAACAAGACTTTTAGTGACGGGCATATGCCGACACAAAAGATATTTGGTGTCGGTCAAACGACCGTCATTAATCCCGGTGTCATTAAAGACTTTTAGTGTCGGTCACTTTTGGTGTCGGTCATGATCGACACTAAAGGTGTCCAAAAACGACACCAAAAGAAGATTTGGTGTCGGTCAAGACCGACATTATAGGTCTTTAGTGTCGGTCATGACCGACAC